>MPUH01000727.1:0-38093 GCA_001970955.1 Stentor coeruleus | reverse complement strand
GACCTGATTATATATAAGTTAAATATTAAACGAGCATTTGCTTAGCTCAATCAGCTCTTTTGGGGATTTTTCTTTAACCCATATGATTTTCTTGTTATTTATCGGAAATTCTAGTTGAAAGTCAAATGAATATTTTTCTTTCATTTCATTAAGCTCTGTTTGTTCTGTAGATAGACTATAGATNAGTCAAATGAATATTTTTCTTTCATTTCATTAAGCTCTGTTTGTTCTGTAGATAGACTATAGATTGACACCAGATTGCTCTAGAATATCATAAAATCTAGATATTATCAATCTTATAATTGTTTACAACAATGTTTTAAATCTTTTATGACAAAATAAAAGTGAATAAAACATCTCTAGAGCCTATTGAAAAACCAGAAATATTTTAGATGAATCTTGAGAATGCTATAGTCCCACCATCCTAGAATACCCAAATTGTACAATAGTCAGTAAATTCATATCTTTTCATTACTTTAATTTGAATTTTTTTTAATAATTTTAGATGATAAAATTTTATACAAATTATTTTATTAAAGCAACTAAAATTAGCATGGATCAAATGGACCAGAATTAAAATTTTATTCTAATATTGTCTGTTGACAGTCTGGGTTTTTGATACATTCTGGTAGCGGTCTGATAGTATTCTAATAGCGACTAATAGCACGAAAAGCTCAGATTGGAGCTCCCCTTTCATGATTGAAACAATATCATTTAAACTTGCTGACAAAGATTTTTTACTTGAAAGACTTGAAGTGCTTTTTAAAATATCATCCATTATGTTCCAATTATTATTAAAGGATGATGTGGTATTAATATTTATATATATATAGTGATATAACAAGTATAAATGGTATTGAATATACTATATATATTTTTTACAAATTTGAATTATGGTATATAAAGACAATTTTTATTGAAAATACAAAGGTTTATACTTGATTTTAAACTTTAGTTTTTAGTGTCCAGCACAAGTTTTTATATTTGAATTTTATTTCAAAATTTAGAGAATATAGGAATTTGAAAGATTGTCTTGGATATTATTAAATGTTTAATATATGTTTAAGTTACTTATTAAAGTTGAATATTTGACAAAAAATCTCAGACCATTTTATTTTTTTTCGAGTTCTTAGTGAAAAAAGGAATATTTTAATATCCTGCTTAAGCTTGTTAAATAATTTCTTTTTTTGATTTTTTATATGCTGGATCTTAAGATTTAAGCATTTATGGCAGACTATTAGAAGATTATTAATATTTGTTATATTGTGATAAAAAATCGTAAAAATTATCATGAGAAATTTTATTTAATTTAGGTTATTATTCGAATTGCGAGAATTACATCAACTATGCTAACTTTATCTTTTTGTCTTAATGTAGAATAGCTTTTTATTAAAAGAATTTAACAAGCAAAATTCGATTGAAGGTCATGTAAATTTTATATAAATTATAGGGTAAAAAGCCTGAAATTAAATAATCCTATTTTTTAATCCTTCTACATGGTTTATATCATCACAATTTATATCCTAAAAATACCAATTTACATAAAAAAATTCTTAGTTTAACCTAAGTATAAAATCAACCTCATTTTCCTCATGCCCTTCAAAAAATTTATAAAGGACAATCACTTAAAGGTTTTTTTTATACTTCCAAAACTTTCAAGTCTTGAATCCTAGCTTTTCTTTCCCCAGAAACCACATGGCCTATTATCCATGAATCTGTGCCATCAAGTTGTCTAAGTTCTTCTATAAAAATATTAGCTTTATCTGAAGAAATAACCAAAAGAAGTCCACCACTAGTCTCAGCACTAAGTCCTTCAATCAATTTGAAATCACGAACTTTCTTATCAAGTTGAGTAACACCTTGAATAACAGGAAGAGTATGTATTACAAAATCTACTGATTCATGTTGTATTGAAGCAAGGTTCTGAGCATGACCAAGTATACCAAAACCAGTAACATCAGTACAAGCTTTAGCTAAATGTTTTCTCATCATTCCTGCTGCATTTCTATTAAGCCTAGCCATCGATCTACAAGCTTTATCAAAAATTTCTAATACCTTTTCTTCATTAGGAGGGTTTTCTATTTTCTCGAAATTGTACCTTTTTGTATAAAACCATTCATAAAGGTTTACAGCTATTTGTGTCCCTAAAGGTTTTGTTAATACCAATAAATCTCCAATATTAGCTCCACATGGTCTTATAAACTCTCCTTCATTTACAACACTTATAGCTACACCACCTATAATAGGAGAAGGATTCATAATAGTTTGACCTCCAGTAACTTGAGTTCCAGCTTCTTCTGCTGTATCGTAAAACCCTTTCATCATAGCTTTTGTGACAATTTCTTGTTCTTGATCAGTCATTTCTGTGCTTACTGTTAAAGTCATTAGCATATTATCACATTTCTCTACACCAAGGGAATATAAATCGCTAAGGACATTACAACAGGCAATTTTTCCTTGAAGATATGGATCAGTGATAAGAGGATAAAAGAAATCGGTTGTTGAGATGAGGAATTGGGATGGGCTTATACGGACAATAGAACAATCTGGGGACTCGGATTTCATAGGGTTTGAAAGAGTGGATTCTAAAAACTCTTGTAAACGATTTTGAGGCAATTTACAACCTCATCCTTTGCTTTGAGCGTATTTAGTCAGTACAAACCCTTGAGTAAGGCCTATACTGATTGGATCAAAAGCCATTTATTAATGGTGTTGAATGAGGTTTTTGATAGAACTTTGAGTGAGGTTAGGATGATTTTATATGATGAGATTTCAGTTTAAAAGTAAAGGTTTTTAGTTAGGATAAAATTTATTAAAATTCACATCAAACATTACAGTCAATTTAAAGATTTTACTCATCAAATCATATAAATCTAGCAAATCATAATCAAACTTCTATCAAAATATCTCAAAGCAATCCTACGCTTAAACCCTTATACCCAACCCAACAACTTTAAACATAAAACCTAAAATCTCAATCTTCAAATCTTCTAATTTCTTTCATGTATTATTCAATTAACCTAAATCAAACTATAAAAATGAGTCTCCCTCCAATCAGCCCATCAAGTAAATTCTCATTCCCAATAAAACTCCGCGAGCCAAACTCAAGCAGGTTCAAAACATCCTTAAACATAAAAATCCTCAACCCATTAATCCCAATAAAAAGCAAAATCAAAAGGCAAATAATCGGTTCAACAATCAACAAAGCTCATCAAATAATACCTTCAATTCCCCCAATACCATTAAAAAACTCTAAATATATATTATCAAGATTATCTCAAATGTCTCCTATAATCAAACCAACACAGAAAAAAACTAACACTTATTTAAAAAAAAAGTATATTGATTTCTTAGAAGAAGGTCGAAATTCAGACTTTTCTGTAGATTTTACTAAGCCAATTAGAGATTATTTTCAAGAAACTACAGGCAATCAGAAGAATGTNGACTTTTCTGTAGATTTTACTAAGCCAATTAGAGATTATTTTCAAGAAACTACAGGTAATCAAAAGAATGCTTTATATAATATACATGAGGCTACAAAAAAAGATATAAAGGATGCTAGAAAAGATATTAAGATTGTCCCACCACAGGTTTATATAGAGGAAAATAAAACGAATATATCGAAATATGCGTCTTTGGTTATGCCATTTCCTAATGGGACTGAAAAAAGAATGATAACTAAGGATAGTAGGAGATTCAGTGAGAGTGAAAAAGATAAAAATAAGAATGCTTTAGCAAAGTATGTAAATCAGTCTTTGCAAACAGATGCAAATTCTTTCGAATTTGATGATTGGGAATTCGACTATGATGCATAGTTTTCCAGATAGCCTAGTATTTTATAAAATAATTGTAAATCGGATACGGAAATGAAGTGGAAATAGGAAATAGTTAATTATTTGAGTACAAATTTCTAGTGATATTAGGAAAATATTAGGGATAAATAAAAGAAAAATGCAAGGGAAATTCAATTAAAAATAAGTTTATTTTGATATTTTTGTGAAATTCATTCTATTATCCAAATACAGAAAGGCTTTAATTATAGCATTTTTTTTACATTATATACTTTAGTTGTTTATGACGAATATAAATATGGGAAAATTTTTAGTTTTTCTAGTGTTCGTTTTTGGTTACGCAGAAATAATTTTAGACGGCGAAACCAAATTTGGAGAAATCCACTATTCAATAGGTGAGTCGCATTTATATGAATACACTTATGTGGCTCCAAGTGATAAAGACTTAAAAGTCTTTGCAACAAAATTCTCAGATTTCAGTGAATTGCATATTTACATCGGAAATACAACCCAAGTTTCTTATTTTGAAAACAATTATAAAAGCAACTCTCTAGATTTCCCATCAATAAGTATTCCAAGTAATCAGCTCATTGTAGGAACATTATACTACATTCTTATACACTGTCTACCATATTGTAGATATTCGATATCTTTAACTCAAAATATACCTTTATCTCTTGAAGAAGGAGTTCCAACAAAAGCAAGTCTTGATAAAGGTCAAAAAATTAGATTTAAGTATATCACTGGGATGATGGATATAAAAACTGTTGTGATTTCAGTCAAATTTCAAGGTCAATTAGGAATGTATGTTTTTAAAGGTATTGAAGAAGCTACTGCAGAAAATACTTTGCCTATAAATTATTCTTGGATAAACGACCTTGTGGTTAGCTATGACGGGGCTGACCATTTCGATAATTTTCAAGTGACTATTTTTGCTGAAGGGTATTCGGAGTTTACTGTTTTAGCTTTATGCACTTTACTTAGTCCGATACATTTACAGCCTAGTGTGCATCAGACAGGCTCAGTTACTAAAGGAACTTTTCAATATTATTTGATATACAAAGACCCACAAGCAAACCATATGGAGATATCTTTGGCGATTTACAGTGGTGATGCTGACCTTTATGTATCATTTTTTTCATACCCTGATTTGAGTCATTATGATTTCAAAACAAACGAGCTTGGCAATGATTTTTTGGTATTCACTGAATTTGATTTTGGCATGCATTCATTTACTAATGGTCCAGTTTATATTGGTGTTTATGGAGCTATGGGTAGTGTTTTTAGTATAGTAGCTACCATAAACGCAGAAGCATCAATCGCTATTTTTGAAGGAATTCCTGTTGATGGAGAAGTAAAAATAAACGAACTAAAAACTTTTTATTATGAAATCCTCAAAGAACCATCTGATATTAGTATCTACTTAACTTCAACATCAGGTGATGCAGATCTCTATGTAAAATTCGGTTCCCCAAACTGTGACATAACTCTTGATGAAGTTTATAATTCCCCAAACATCTCCTATAGCCAAGGACCTTCAAATCTCCAAACTCTCGACTTTAGAATCCCAGAAAATTCCTGTGAACTTTCAAACAACTGTGCATTTGCCATTGGGGTTTTTGGTGTAAAAACCTCATATTACTCTTTAACCCTAGCAACAAAAACAACACATATTATCCTTCAAGCTGGTAAATCTTTTATAATGAGTTCTCCAGAACAAGGTTATCGTTACTATGACTTCTCATCCCATAACGTTAATACAACCGAGATTTCATTTATTGTAACCCCAGTTTATGGTAACCCTGACCTTTATGTTTCAAAAAACTCAACACCATCAATAAATTCATATGAAAAATCTTCAACAAATTCATTTACAAATATAGAAAAAATCACTTATATTAAAGGTAAAGATGGATTATCATTAGAAGGTAAATATAGACTTGCTGTATTTTCTAACCATGGGACTTACTATTCGATTTTAGCTACAGAAATGCTTCCTAATATAAACACTACAATACAGTTATACCCTGGATACCCACAAAAAGATACTTTATTTAACACCCAAGGACAGAATTATAAAATATACTCTTATAATTTCCCTATTGTCGATGGCCAACCTACACTTTATATTTACATCTCATCGCTTATTGGTCGTTTTTCTATATACATTGCTAATAATAACAATAATATCGATTGGGATATATGGGATTTTAATTACAACTGGCATTTTAAATCTTCTAATTATGGATCAATTGATGTTATTACTATAGATCCAAATGATCCTGATTATCGAATAGGTATGACTTATATTATTATGATTGTTGCTGATAAATTTGATATTGATGATACAGCTTCTTATTATATAGAAATCGCTTCAGGAAGTGATTCGGTTATGTTAGGTGAAGATGTTAGTGTTCCTGGAAAAGTTGCTAATGGGATTTATAAATATTATTCATTTCCTGTTCATTATTTACATGAAGATCTTAGTATAACTTTGATGGTATTGTCTGGAGACCCGGATTTGTATATATCATTTAATTATTCGAATCCTAAACCGAATAAGAGTGATTATGATATAAAATCAAATGAATATGGTAGTGAGGTGATAAATTTGTTATGGGAAGAAACTTTAAGTAAACTATGTCCGGATTTAAGGGAGAATTATATACATGGGGAAAGCCATGGATGTTTTATGTTTATTGGAATTGTATCAGAAATATCATCAAGTTATAATATTAGGGTTCATCCAAGTACCCAGACACCAAAGTTTTTAGCTTCTGGGCATTCTATATATGGGGCAATTGTAGATCAGGGTTATGATTTTTATTATACACAAATTGATATACAAGACCCACTCTCTATAATCCTTCAAAAAACTTCTGGGTATATGAATTTTTATCTGACTATTCAAGATAAAAACTCTTTAGATAAAGATCCTGCAGATTGGCAACGTCCAAATGAAGATACTTCGATTATAAAAAATCAAAACCTTATAACTGAAGATATTATATTATCATCACAAGAACTCTCATTATTATGCACAAATGTATGTATAGTTCTTATAAGCATTAAATGTCAAAGCCAAGATTGTGAATTTACATTAGATATAAACCAAGATGAAATATTTTCTATAACTGAAGGTCAAGCTAAATATGGTATTGTTGGTAAAAGTTATAAATATTATTCTTATATATGTGAAGTTGTAGCTGAAGATATAACATTTATAATAACACCAATAAACTCATGTGAACCTATGATGTTTGTGTCAAAAGGGAGTGATAAAAGACCTACTAAAGATGATTATGATTGGACTTCAAATATTGACAATATGGATAATGTTGTTATTAAATCTCCAAATGATATGAGTGATTTATCTTTGATGAAAGGGATTTATATTGTTGGTGTTATTAGTAATCAAGATGCTTGTTCTTATACATTGACCGTAACAAATCATTATAATACAGTTGTATTTATTAGTTCTGGAGTACCTCAACAAGGTTTGGCTAATAGTGAGAAAAATAGTTATTATGTTTTTTACAATCAAATAAATGAGGATTTGATTTTTACTATCACTCCAAAGTCTGGAAGCCCAAGTTTGGTTGTGAATAGTTACATGCAAGGAAGTGATGATTTTTATGAAAATCTACCTAGTTTTAGAGATTGTATGTGGAATTCGAATTTTGAAGCAAATAAGTACTCGATTAGGATAAAAATTGAAAGCAAAGGTTATTGTGTGAATTGCTATTATTTGATTGGAGTTATTTCTGAAATGGAATCTTCTTATACTATTACTGTAACAAATGATTTGACAATACATGTCCTTCAAAATGGAGTTCCTTTTCTATCCCAAGGAAAACTCAACCATATAGAAGTATATTCTTTTCAAGTCCATATGGGAATCGACATCCATATATCTTTATCAGAATTTGGTAGCGAAAATGATTTTTATGTCAGCGATACTTATCTAGAGCCTAAAGTCCTTTGGAGATGCGAAAAGGGTATTTCCACAAAAACTCTCGTTATAAAATCTGATGAGCCATTATTTTATGAAGGAGTTTATTATATAATAGTAGAAAATCAAAGTGAAAATCCGATCTACACAATCTTGTGGTATAACGAAAACTCTCCAATTAAACTTATAGATGGTTGGCCTATTCAATGTAGACTTAAACCAGAAGCTGATAGTAATATTCTTATGAGATTTGAGTCTTATAACTCAGTCAACTGCTACTTAGAATCTTTAACCCCAGGATTCTACCCAACAGTTAAAGCAAAATATAACCGCTCAACATTTAGTTCATATGATTTGATATTTAATAGTTCTTCATATACAGAAAACCATTTAGCAATTGGGATTTCGTTAACAGGAAAAAATCTTTTATATTTAACAATCAGTAATCCTCAGTCCTCTAATGCTATTTTAGGTGAATTTCAACTTTACTGCACAAATGCTTTTTATCCAGCTTTGCTACAATCAAATAAACTAAGTGTGGGTATTCTTAACAATGATACAAATGCTTTAAGATATGAGGTCCAAGCAAATAAAGCATATGATATGAATATCTATATTATTCCTTGTGTTGGGGAATTTGAGATTGAAGTTTCTACAAATTGGACTATAATCACAGAACAGTCCCCACAAGTTATAAAAACTCGGCTTACAGATGGGGTTTTATTTGGTCAAGTTCATAATGCAATAGGTAAATACTATATAACAGTGAGTAAATTTCAACAAAACACTTTTTCAGTATTTCAAATCTTGGTTGATACTTTTAATTTACCGCGTTTATACCCAGGAAATGAAGGATATTCTAAATGGAAAAATGGTCCAGATGGAGTTTTTATTGAATGGTCTGAACTTGAATATTATAATCATACAGCATTTGATGGGGAAGCAAAATATAGGGTGTATTTTACGGAGGACCAAAATAAACCAATGCTAACTTCTTGTCAAGTTTTTTATGGCGCTATGGAAAATAGTATAAAACTCGTAGGCTCATCTGAAAAGACCGAAAAAAACTTAGATATAAAAGCTAGAAAAGGTAAAGTTGTTATTGTAGCAGATATTGAAGCTAGCAATAAAATCGCTTTGAAAACAATAATTTATAATGCTTTCTTTATAGAAAATATTCCTCCAAAAGAAAAAAGCAAAATTATTTTTACTTTAGTTATTCTTGTTATTATCATAATTTTTGCTGTTGCAGTTTCAGGGGTTTTATATTTCAAATTCCGAAAAGAAAAAACCGAAAAAGAAAATATTCAAAAAGATATCGAAGATGGATCAGTTCTTGATAATATTCCAATGAAAGTTAAAATTAATGACTCAAGTATTTTAAATGAGCCTAGCAGAATATTAGATAATCCTAGAGGCCAATATTAGATTTTATTTAGGTAATAAGGTATTTTTTTAGTGTAAAGTTTTATTAAAATTATGGGTTTTTAATATTTACAGTTAGTTTTAGATTGTGAGTAATATATAAGTGATAGAGAAAGTTTAGGAATAGGGATAAGTAGATTATTATAAGAATTTTATAAAAAGAAGATTTAGTTATATTTTTTAATGATAATATATACTTTAATTGGATGCCGAGATAAGATAGAGTGATAAAGCAAAAAAATAATTTTGGTGGGAATTCTTTATGATATACTACTACTCACAAAAATTTACTCTATATGATTTTATAAATGAGATCAAGATATTGTATTTAATTGTTTTTTAATCATAGGATAATATTAAAAAATATTATATAAACTAATCGCAATATATCAAATCTTAAAATCTTATGGTAAAACCAATCACAAATTTTACTAAAAACTGATTTATCAACACTTAAAAAAATAATCAAACCCTCATCACAAAACCAAAAAAAAATCCAAAAAAAAAAAATTCTAGCATACAAAACACAAAATTCCTTCAATTTTTCCTATACCCTAACACATGATAATCCTTAATAAACTATTGATAATTTTTTAATAACTACCCCTTCTATTTTCCCTCAACAACTTTTTTGCCTTTAAAAAACCCATATTCAATATCCTTGGTTATAAATATGAGAGTATTCATCCGTAGTAGTGAAGGTCTTATAAGCATAGATGTAGACCAAAGCACAAAAATCAGCGACCTCACAGAAGAAAGCTTATTTTGGGGCGGTCAAGCTCTAAGATCAGAAATGACCATTTGTGAATATGGGATTACTGAATACTCAACCTTAGAAGCTTTAGATTCTTTATTAGGAGGTAAGAAAAAGAAAAAGAAGAAGGCCTACACAACACCTAAGAAAAAAGCTCATAAGAAAAAGAAGGTCAAATTAGCAGTTCTTAATCTATACAAAGTAGATAAAAGCTCAAAAGTTACTAGAACTAGAAGAGTTTGTGAGAAATGCGGTCCAGGAACTTTTATGGCGAAACATGCAAATAGGCATTATTGTGGAAAATGCCATGCAACGGTTCTTAACAAGGCTTAAATAGTTAAGTATTTTGAATGGAGATGATGATAATAGCCTAGTTTATGAATGAGAAACTGAGATTTTGTTTTTGAATTGGAAAGTTTTAGAGTTGATATAATAAAATGCTTTGGCTCAGTTGGATTGCTATAGTTTTTTGGATATTTGGTTGGCTTGCTGGATTTCTTTTGATTAGTTTATAACTTTTTTGTTTTTCAACTTTTGAACTATAAAAACTGGAGAGGTTCTTAAGATATAACCTGTATTTGGGTTGTAAATTATTATTATATTTATAGTTTTTATTCCTTGAGATTTTTAATTTTTTTTCTGTAGGTCTTAAGCTTTAAAGAAAACTTGAGCTTTTATCTAAGCTTATAAGGTTATAATTCCCTTGTCCTGGGTTTTTTTCAAGGTTTTTTTAGGTAGTTTTTTGAGCTATTCTGAATCTAAATATAAATTATGCACATTTCTTATATTGATTTAGGTAATAGAAGTGAATAAACTCCTGGACCAGGTGTTTCATATACAAATTTTTTTCTTTGGCTTTTCGATATAGGAAAATGTGGAAAACCTTCTTTAAGAATGTAATTGTAAGTTCCTGGGCCAGGAGTCATTTTCATTTTTTCATGAATTGGTTTTCTTGAAGTTATAGAAAAGATACATTCGAATCTTGAAGTTTTTATTGAATAACTGCTAGGACCAGGAGTATTATTACTGATAAAAATAAAAGAACACTTAATCCAAGACCCCAGGTTCTGAGATTATATCTTGAAAATTATAGTCCTATGGAAACCTATTTGATGCTAATGATGCATTCTTTTTCGCTGTTTCTAAACTAAATGATGAAGATTTTTCTAATGATGAACTATATATTGGATTATAACAACCTGGACCTAATTTTGTATCTTTCGTAGAGTATAAACTGAATCTTAAGATTTATAAATAATGTATTTGCCTGGTCCTGAGATATTAGAATCATGGATTATTTGACACAATTGGATTTCAGTATGATTAGTAATGATTATAATGTATTTCCTTGAAAGGAAGGAGTTTTTTTGGGGAATATAAATCAGGTCTTGGGTTTTCAAAATTAAATGTAGGAGATTCTTTTGTTGATAAACTTATAGAAAATTTGAATTTTTTAAGGTCAAGTATGTTAATAAGCCTCTTGACCTAGGGTGATTTCGCTGTTAGAATAAAATTTTCGACTTGTCATTGCCCATACTCGGGACTATTTTTGCATAATTTATTAGTTGTGGTTTCTGTTGAAAATGTGCATTGGAAGGATGATTGAGTTTTATGATAAGGATTTAAAAACTGTGGAGCGAAAGTAATGATGGTTAAGAAGGGAAAAACTAAGATGATAAAAGGCTATTGTTTTAAGTGGATATATTTATGGTATGAAGAAATTTTTAAAGAGTTTTGAATTTAGTTTTACAGAGATAATAGGAATATCCAAAGTGCTTGATTTAGGATTTAGTTGTTGATAAAAGAAAATAAGCTTACACTAAATAAAATTACAGTTTTTTAGACTTTATTTATATTTTTTCTGAAAAAATATCTCAAAACTACTTAAAATCCCTACCTCCTCAGAAAACCCCTTGCCACAGGAATTTATAAAACCAAAAACTTCACTTCCTCAATATTCTCCCACAACCCACATATAAAAACCAAAAATCTCATAAAAATTATATCTATACATCAAAAACTTTGACAATTCCTCTACAAATTAATCCTCCTAACCAACATATTCTAATTCAACTTACCAAATCAACACATAAAAAAAAATTAATCTCTAATTCCTCTCTCTATCCAAAAATCCCATCCTATTATACAATATGGCAGCAGAAGTCCTGAAAATGGAGCTCTTTGAAAAAAGTCAACAGCTTTCACAACTAACCAGAGACTTCGAAGAATTCCAAGAAACTAGCCGCGCAGTAGAAGCTGAACTCGAATATGATATTGAAAATCAAGCCACAACAATCCAAGCTTTACAGAGTGAAAATGAGATTCTAAAAGAACAAATTAAAACACTTAAGGTATAAAATATATAGGAAGACTTCAGAAAAAAACTTTTTGAAGTAGAAAAGCATAATGACAAGCTTATGAAAGAACTTAAAATCACTACTGAAAAACTTAAAACAATGCAAAGACATAATAAAGAACTTGAGATTGATTATGATATTTTAACTGGAAAAATTCGTGAAAAAGAATATGAAAACAATCAATTAACTCAGTATTATCATAGAGCTTTAGAGGATTTAGCTTTAACATGTTCTGAGCTAGATGATTTAAAAGATCATAATGCTGAGACGACACAAAGGTTAAAAGATCAGTTAAAGGAATTGAATAGTGAGTTGGAGATTATACAGCAAAGTAAGTTTAGAAGGATGAAGAAGTCTTATTCAATTGTGGATGCGATGCTGCCTGAGTATAAGTTAAAGTCAACATTGGTAGGAAAGAACTCTTTGGATATGGTAGATAGTTTGTTAGGTTCATTGAGTTCACGTTTAAAAACGTATCAAGTATAATAATAAGTTAAAAACTAATTGATGTTGTGATGAAGGTTGTAGGATCGGGTTTTTAGGTAGGTATTTATTGTGTTAGGATATGAGGAATTATTGAAGTTTGTGTTTTATTTTTTATTGTAAGATTTTTTATTTATTAGTGGATATATATGATTGCTAATAAAATTTATAGAAAGTTTTATCATAAAGAGTGGCTTGATGGTATTAGAAAATTTAGCAATTTAAGGTGAGGAATATCTGATTGGATGAAAAATACATTTTTAAGTGTTATTCAAACCAATCATAGGGAAATATATAAAAATAATCAGGTAATTTGTGTTTAAATATCTGAGTTTTGAAAACCTTGAATGTGATTTAAAAGACTAGATACCTTCAATATTTAATCTTTGCCACTAAGATTTTTCATGGGATAATTTAAAAGTTTATTTTTGTGTAAAAAAAATTTATAATTAGCCCACATACAATATAAAAATATTTTCATCTATCAATATTTGTCAATAAACACTTGGTTTTATATGTTTTTTTCTTTGAAGAATAAGTTTGATTAATATAAAGCTTGTTACAAAAGTAATCATTAATACCAAAATCCTAAGCATCATTGAAAAAAATATCATACAAGTTTCATCATATATTGATTATATTTTTGAATCTGAATTATAATCTAAATACTTCCTTCTCAAACCTCTGGATATGAATTCCATTATAAAATCATTCCCTAATCTGAATTGATAAATAATCACAGGACGTCAATTTTTATTATTATAAAACCCATATTAAAATCGACTAAAACTCCATTTGTACTATGAAAAGAGGACCTTCTAAATGTGATGAAACACTCAGACCGAAACAAAAATTTCAAAACCTAGATTTTCTCACAGGGATTGACCGATTTCATAACTTTTTTACCCCAGGAGCCTACGATCCTAAGAAAAAACAAACTTTTAGACTAGAACCATTCATAGAAGCTACTTCTTCAGGGTGTGATGAATTCTATTCAACCACACTTCACAAAAGAATGATTGGAATTGAATCAAGTCCTATACTGAACATTATGAGTAATTATGTTGATTTTCTATTATTAAACTCTAATAAAGACTTTGAGACAAAGAATTTTATTTATAGTCATGTTATGAATCATGTATATAAACACAAAACTATGATCAAAGATAACACAGAAACTAATCCAACTATTAAAGATCAAGCTTTTACATCAGCTATCGCTGTAATCCTAGTTCCAACTTTAGGTCATGCAAAACATTGCATTGAATTCATGGTAAACCAACACTGCAAAGGAAACTGGAAAAAAGTTAGCAAATTTTCAATGAAAAAATACAAAGAAATCTTTGAAGACGAGCCAGAATTAGACTCAGATGCAGTCAAACTTGGAATAACCCTAGGTGACAAAGACATGCACTTATTTTCCAATTTTAAAAAATGTGATATAATCCTAGCAACACCAATGTCCTTAAAACAAGGTCTAGAAAAATCAGAAGATAAAATTGACACTGGGATATTATGTTCAATACAAATATCAGTAGTCCTTGATTGTCATATGCTTCTTATGCAAAATTGGGACCATATAGAAGATATATTTAAAAACATGAACCTCATGCCAGATCGTGACTCAGTAACAACAGATTTAAATCGTATAAGAGATGAATATCTAGATGGTAACAGTAATAATTTCAGACAACTTATAATACAAACTGATTTCCTAAGCCCAATCATAATGTCTCTATTCAATCGTAACCACAATTTTCGTGGTAAAGCTAAAACTATAGAACACTGTACAGGAACAATATTCCCTTGTTTACAAAAATTCAGAAAATTTCAAGCATCAAGTACTTCAGAAATAAACGAAAAACGTTATGAGTACTTTTGCCAATATTGGCTTAGAATTAAAGAAGAAATCCCAACTAAATCTGTTATTTTCGTACAATCATATTTTGAATATGTAAGACTCAAATCTTTCTTAGAAGAAAATGATCCAGGGATTTCATGTTTATGTGAATACACATCCAAGCCAGAAAGGCAAAGAAGTGTAGCACAATGGTCTAAAAACACATCAAAAGCTTTATGTATAACAGAAAGGCTAGCATATTTCCGCCCATTAAAACTTAGAGAAATATCTAATGTTTTTTTCTATAGCCTTCCAGAATTCAAAGAAAACTATGAATCTTTAGTCCGAGCATCAGAAGAAAGTACGGCGATATTCTGTAAATATGATGCTTTTTCCTTACAAAGAATAGTTGGCGATACAAAAGCTGAGAAAATGATAGTTTCAAATAGTGAGATTTTCAGTATTAACTAATTTAGTTTATAAAAATATGATATTTCTAGCTTTAATACATTTGGTAAGTAGCGAATGTGTGAAAATCGAATGTCAAGATACATACGATCCAGATTTTCGATGTATAGAAATCACTGAAACTATCAAAGTTGCAGCTTGTCCGGCTGGAATGTACTGCCCAAGTTATTCAAGTATTGCAACTTATAATCAAAAACTAACTTTTGTAGATACTTATTGTGAGCCTTTACCTTATTCCCCTCCAGTTGATTTATGTACAAATACAACTTATGATCAAAGCCAACTTCCAGGAGATCAATGTTGTAACAATAACAATTGTCTTTCAGGAATATGTAATAATCTTATATGTGATGGACTTACTAAAGGTAGTTCTTGTATTGATAGTTCTATATGTGCTCCAGGGCTTTATTGTGGTCCTAGTAATACTTGTGTCACATCTTTGAAAAAAGGATCAAAATGTATAAATGATTTAGAATGTCAAATTGGCTATGGATGTAATAAAGGATTTTGTATTGAACTTTGGTCATTAGGTTTAACTTATGGAGTTGAAGATGCTAAGTTTTGTGAATCAAATTATGCATTTGAAGGATATTGTGATATGATTCAAATTTATTTAAATGGTACTAAGTTGATTTCTGAACCTTTTACTTGTAATCTTGTTGATACTTGTGTTTATCATAGTGCTGCTTTTAGGAAAAGTTATGATGAAGAACCTTGTTTATGTTCTGGAGACCCTAATTTAAAGCAAGGGTATTGTGGGTTGTATATAAATCATGTTGAAGGAATGTTTGAGAATTTATTTAAGGATATGAAATATTCTAGTTCTAAATGCTCTGGAGCTAAAGCACATTCTTCTGATCCTTTTGAACTTTGGCAATGTGGGTCTATATCTAGTGATAAGTATGAGAAATATGTTGAAACTACAAGGAGGAATTTGAATTGGAATTTGTATAAGAGTGGAGTTTTAGATGGATGTGCTGAGACTATTACGCTTTTTACATCTGGGAGTGTTTTATTAGGAATTTTAGGTGGATGGATAATTGTTTAGGTTTAATTGAGGATAAATACATATAATTTTAGGCTTTTAGTTTGGGAATTAAGTTTAGGATGATTTAAAAGGTAGGATATAGAATATTAAAATGTGTATATTTAGATTAAAAAATTGATTATGATGTAGTTATGATAATTAATTTTGAAATATGGTTGAAGTTTAGGTCATTTTAATTATAATTTTATTTGCAAATTTTATGTTTTTAATTATGTATGATTATAATAGATTTTTATATAATTTTGGAAATAAAAGCTAATTCAGCATATTATTTAAAGTTAAAATTCATATGACAGTTTATTAAAATATCGACTTGTTATATAAAATGCTTATCTTAATTTTAACTTGCAAAACTAATATTCTTATAATAATACATTCTTCTATTTGATAAATTCTTATAATAATCAACAGAAATTCCTTGATTTTTTTTCTTCGGTGAAGGTGTCTTTGAAATTTTTTTCGATAACAAAGAAATACTTGTATTATTAGGTATGAATCCTGGTTCTCCATGAATTCTTCTACTTAAACTACCATCAAAGATTCGAAACTCTTTTGTGATACTTTTATTATTTCTCTTTTTAATATATTTTAGTCCTGGAATATCTTGTAACCCAGGATAAATCTTTGAAAGTGCTTCAATTTTCCCAATAATATGTTTTTCAACTGATCTTGGCAAGTCTTCTTTTATATTATCAGCCAATATTTCTATTAAATCTAAAATATTTTGAGTTACTGACTGATCAGGCTCAGTTTTTAGACTAGAAATTTTAGTTGAAAAAGGATAAAGTGAGCAATCAGCATATACAGCACCAGGCTTTTCATCAATATATTTAACAGCTTTGTGGTATAAAATACCAAATTGTCCTCTAGATGACATATATAAAAATATCATTGGTCCTTCAAAATCTGATTTAAATTCCTTAATTTTATCTCCACGAGCTATCCCAAACCCAATATTAAGCAATGCACTAATATTTTTCGCAGCCTGCATGAAATTTTTAAAATTCCCTGTAATAACACTTTTTGGGTCTACTGCTAAAGCTCTTATAAGAATAAATCGTATCCCATAATCAATTGCTAAGAGTTTTTCATAGCTTTTAGAAAGGCTTTCTAAGTTTTTTAAAGCTAATTTTCTATCTGTGTTATTAACTGAATCAAGCACTCTTTTAAATTCACTATGTTTATAAGCTAATGAAAACTCAGCAGCTATTGTTTTTGATTGAGAATGTGACTCAAATAAAGCTACCCATGTTGGATGAGTAATTTCTGGATATGGCTGTAATCTGATCAAAGACTCAAAAAGTCCAATACCTAAAGAGACATAAAAAGATGATGATACAGGTTCAATCATTGAAATATAAGAAAAATCTTCTAAATCACCCCCAGTCTCGATAGGCTGAAGAGGAAGTTTTTGAATCATATTTAATTTTTTCTATCTATTAAAAGTTATGTTATATATAAACTTAATCTGAAATTATATTTTGGGTACTTTTATTTTACTTGAAATTTTTCCCCAAGGTTAAACTATGTAGTTAATCAGATATAATAAGCTTAATTAAATTATATAATGTTTTTTAGTTAAACCCTAATAATAATTACAAAATTGACTTGAGCTGTTTATAAAGTATAGTATATTATCGAACTAAAAAAGCATAAAGTTTATTTATTCCCTAAGCATAGTTAATAAATTCACTAAAAGATGCGAGCCTAATTGTTCGACTTGGTGAATTCAAAGGACTCGGAATCTGAGAGCTTGACAAAGATGTATAATACGATTTTTCAAGACCTTTTTCTGCATTGATTTGGGCTTGGCAAGATGCAATTTCTAATTGAATTCTATCAACTCTATTACGCATACACTCTTCTTTTTTCTTTATCTCCTTTTTCGGTTGAGGAGATTTTAATAGATTTAAAACCCATTCATCTGATGATGTAAACTCATTTAAATAAGCCATAAATTTAACAAGTATTTGAAGCATTTGTTCTTTTTTTTCTTCCTTTTCTTTATCTAGACTAAGAATTTTAGCTTCTAAATCATCTTGCAGAAAAGTTTTGGAATTGCGAAAACTATCGTTTTCTAATGTTGAGATCACGCTTAAAAGTCTCTCATTTTCAAGTAAAGTTTTTTTGTTGTCTAATATTAAGTCTTCTAACTGACAAGTAAGGGCAGATGATTCTTTAAGTGACTCATCAAGTTTTTTTTGTAAGTCTGTTATGCTTAGTTGAAGGATTTTTATATGGCTTCTAAGCATGATATTTTCTTGCTTTAGGTGATTGATTTCAATTTTACTTGATAATGACATCTCTTGCTCAACAACAAGATTCTGATTGTTTGGAAGCAAATTGCCACTATTTGTAATATCTAAGCTTGAATTAGATGACTTTCCACGTTTAACAATTGGGCTTTTTATAACCTGTGCCGTCCCTTCTTCTCCAACTGTATCTACATCTAATGATATCTTTTTTCTCCTAATAACTTGCTCAGATTTTTTTATCATTGGGGAAATCAAAGCTTCTAAATTCGCTCTTCTTTTAGCTGATGAATGTGCAGATTGTCCAAAACTTTTTGTCCTATTTAGCCCTTTAATAAAGTTTTTATATGTAATAGTCTGTTCAGCATTGTTTTCAAAAGTTTTTGAGTTTATTTGCATTTTTTATTATATAAATGATTTGACTGTAGAATATATATAGAAATAATAATGAAAATAAAAGAGTGATTTAATAAGTAAATAAGATGTTAGGATAATGTTTGGGACATTTTGATAAAGATTAAAGGGAATTTTTTAAGTAGTTATAACTTTAAGAAAATTAGGATTTAAGGCTTTTGAAGATGCTCTGTTAGGTAATTTTGTGTTATTAGATTAATGGAGAAATTTTAGGTTATAAAGAAAGATTTTGTTGTTCGAAAATAGAATAGGATTTATATGATTAAGGAAATCTATAGGATGTTTATGTTGGGATTTTATAATATATTGAAGTGTTATGAGATTTTTGAGGATTTGGAATTATGATAGATACTTTTAAGATTTGGGTGTTAGAATTTTTGATATAAATTTGGATATTGTGATTAATAATATTAGATTTTTACTTTTTAGATAAAAAGTTTAAATATAAGATGATAATAGATATATAGTCTAGGTATTAATAAGTTTTTTTATATAAAAAATGTGATAGCAATTCTAATTGTTAACATTAGTTTTATAGGTTATAGAATTTGAAATACTATCAAAATGGAGAAGGACTTATTGACTTGAAAAATTCTCTATCTTTTAATAACTAAAGACTTTTAGATAATTTAAAACTTCGCCATCATATTCTTACAAACAAACTATCTAATAAAATTATATACATCGATTTTGTATTAGCAATAAAAATTATAAAACTAATTCTTTATATCTCATATCATATACAATCACACACATCTTTATAAATTCATAATTTTAAACCTTATCTAACATCAACAAACTCATCTTCAAAAAATCTTACACTTCCTCATTCCTATAATAAACTGCATTTTCCATAATAAAAAAATCATGATCTATTAATCAAAAATTTTATACCTTTTCCTTTCCATTTCCTTTCGTTCTTAGGCTTATTTTTAATCCATGTGTGCCTTAAAGTTTCTTCAACACTAAATCTAATTTTAAGTCCTATTCAAAGTAATTCATCAAAAAGCTACAAAAATCAGTCTCTTCAATCCCTTCACTCAAATTTCTCTGTCTCAAAAATACAAACTCCCTTTATTATCAGGGATAATCACACATTCTTTATTTAAGNATCCCTTTACTCAAACTTCTCTGTCTCAAAAATACAAACTCCCTTTATTATCAGGGATAATCACACATTCTTTATTTAAGATTAAAAGATTATAATATGCTAATAGCAATGATTTTCTTCAATAATTGCTTCAAAGCATTGAGGACGAAGATTAAATGATCTTGGCTGAAGTCGCCTTCTGCTACGAGGGTCTTCAAGCCATTTCATAGGATTTTTCATTTGATCTATAATAAAATCAGACCAATCATTAGGAGAAATATTACATCTTTGTGATTCTTTGTATAGTTTTTGTATGGATAAATTCTTAATATTTTTAGTTCCTGAGTTTTGCATTTTAATTGTTAAACATAATGACAAAAAACGTTCCTGCAAATCATTTGAGCTATTTGGAAATTTTTCTTCAAAATTATGTTTACTCTCATCTTCTAGCATAGATAATACAGTTAGTTCAGAAGATCCACTGTAAATACTCCCAATTTCGCTGTTGACATCTTCAATTTTTCTATCAGAATCTATACTTTTTCTATACGTCGGACTTTTTAGACTAAGATTTAAAGTTGAATCTTGCCGTTTCTTTATTTTGCTTACTTGTTCCTTATATTTCTCAAGTTCTTGCTTTTTCGTGTTTATTTCTGCTTCCTGATATCCAAGCTTTTGTTCCTGCACTAAAGCAAAAAGCCTATCAGCATAAACTCTTACCCATAAAGATCCTTTATAAGTGGTAAACAAAGAGCTTAGACATTTGATAACACCATCAACATCTTCATAAACTCTTACCCATAAAGATCCTTTATAAGTGGTAAACAAAGAACTTAGACATTTGATAACACCATCAACATCTTCAATACCCTTATTATTGACAGCTCTTTGGCATAGCCTTATAAAAATTGATATAGAATTAATTTCTCCTGGTCTTAAATCTGGATTCTTCAATAAATCCACCAAACATTTTTCAAGTTTCTTAAGCTTAAATACCACCTGAACTAGAATATTCTCTGATTCAATGTTTTCTACTATCTCTGGTATTGTTGTACAGAACTTTGAATGTTCTTCAATATTCTCAATTTGTATGAGGTCTTGACAATTCATGCAGTTTACGCGCATAATTTGTTCTTCATCAAGAGGAATTATTTTTTGTTGAAGTTCTTTTTTATTATTCTTTGGATTTTGGGTGTAATGCTGTAGTGAATTGCTTTTACTGGTTTCTTTTATTAGTGAAAATGCATCATTTCCTTTTAAAGAAAATAACCCTCTGATTTTTTTTACGCTCGAATTTGACAACATTAATATATTATATCAAATCTTAAGCATTTAATGGTTTTTAGCTCTTTTAATATATTGATTTATCATTTTGGATTTTATTAAATGGATTAAGGGTTTTAGGTTTAAACTAGATTTATTTTGTGTTTAAAATATATATTATCTTAGAATAGTCATAGATATCATATGCTTTTGAATAAAATTATGACAATTATTTAATTAAGCAAAATTCTGGAATGCATAAAAAGAAATTATAGTTTGTGTGGGTTCACCAAGGGAAAAAGTATAACCTCAATAAAACAATTCACAAAATCATACCTATTACAATGAAATAATATTATTAAATTAATACCTTCAGTTAAAATCCCAGTTTAAAAACTTAAACTACCATATAAACAAATCATATTAAAAAATTTAAATAATACCCAAACTAACCTAATCCACCACACCTAAAAATCCGCTATTTCAACCTAAAAAAAAAAACAAAAAAAAATCCACTTTATTCATATAAATAAAAATCTATTAACGATTATACTAAAAAATTCGTCTCAGCAATTCTCTTAGATCCCACACATACATCATCAACCTCAAGGACAATCCCTTCAAAATCACACAAATAAAAAACCCCATTAATTCTCTTAACTTGCCCATAAGTAAACTTAGTCCTCCTCGCAAGATTTCCCATCTCACTTATAACCCCATCATCAACATTTATAGCAAAAACCCTATCAACATAAAATTTACCAGCTTTTTCACCTCCAAATACTACAATTTCTTTATCATTTCTAAAATAGCATGCAGGAGAAAGGATATTATCAGGAAGATATATTGGTAAAATAACCCAATTGTTATCTTCAAATCTTTCTATAGTATTTATTATACTATTATTATTCCCATCAGTAACAACTCCTCCACATAAATAAGTATGATTTAAATTTGTTACCATAGCTGCACTAGCTCTATTAATATTAGTTGGAGGTAAATCAGACCATTGCCCATTTTTATATATTTCTACAGTGTTTATAAAGATTTTTGGTATTCTAGATTTTTCAGTACCAACAGCAACAGCAGGGCAGCCTTGAATGTATCCTGTAGAATGCCAAAATCTAGGGTGGGTAAGTGAGACTATAGGTTTGATTTCTAAATCTTTTGTTATAATAAACGCTTGATATGCACAACCTGATCCTCCAGTAACTAATATTCCTTCTTCTGTCTGCAANTAAACGCTTGATATGCACAACCTGATCCTCCAGTAACTAATATTCCTTCTTCTGTCTGCAAAATTCTTGACGACTTTTTTATATGTGGAACTGGGAAGTCATGATTAGCTTTAGTTTGGGGGTTAATAAAAGTTAATGATTCATCAACATTGATAACTGAAAAAGTTGTAAAAATATCGACTAGGGCAGGGGTTGCTTTTGGATTTGCTCGACCAAAAAGTCCAGTTCCACTTTGGTCGTAGTTGGGGTTATTAAAAATCAATGATGAATTATTAGAAGGAAAAATTGAAGATCCTGTATTTAAACCTGAAAATATTGAAGTTCCTGTATTTGAATTTGAAAAAATATTTCCAGTATTTGTCCCATTAGTAGAAAATGGAAATAAAGGAGAAGTTTGTGTTTGAGAAATATTTGAATTGCAATTTGATGTATTATTTCTGAATAAAGAAGTTGTACGAGAGTTTGAAGTTAAAGGATTTTTGGATGGGGGGCTTAAAGGAACTTTTGGTTGGAAGCCAAGATTATTAGGTTGCTTTTTTGTAGTTTTTTCAATATTTTTCGTTGATAAAATAGAATTTTTCTGATTTTTATTCGTAAGAGTTCTTTTAGAAGGAGGGGCTGATTTGGATTTTTGTTTTTTTGGTTTTAGTTCCATTTTAGTTTGTGGAATTTGCTGTTTACTATTGATTTTTGTTGAGGATTTTTTGTTTTCTTGGATTTCATTGTTTTTCGGCTTTTTAGTTATTTTTTTCCCGTCGCTTGAATTTTTATTGGTTTTTTTGGGCTTTGGGTTGACTTTTGGTTGTGTTTTTAGGTTTTTATCTATTGATTTTGATGATTTTCTTGATCTTTTTGTTGGTAGGTCTAGACTGTCTGGTGTTTGATTTTTTCTGTTGGGTGTTGAGGATAAGTTTTTGGCTTCGGTTCTGGTAACTTTAGTATTTGCTTTAGAGTTTTTCTGATTCATATTTTTATCTTTTTTAGATAATTGCTTTGAAGGCTTGCTTGGAGTTTTTCTTTCTGGGGGTATGTCTAAAGAGTCTTCATTTGGAACTGATAAAGAGTAAAAATTCATGGTCAGACCTTTCCTTCCTGCTTTATTAAGCCATTGATCATATGATTTTTGATCTGTAATTTTCCCTTCTTTTCCATCAACATCTACTGATATTACCCTTCCAACTTTAGAATCCATAGTCTTGACTAAACGAACTAGTACTTCGAATTCTACCGGAGCTCTTTTAGTTTCAATTTTTTCCTTATCAACAAATATATGCAACCTTTTGACACCTTCCATTTAATTTGCAAATTACTAAATCCCTTTAAAACTAATAATAATATATTCCAATAATCATGATCTGAGTCAATAGTTTATCATACATTATCATTGCTATACCCAAGTTTTTAAGAATGGAAATTTTTATCTGTCTTGAAATTAATGGAATTACACATAATAAAATAATTATCATGAATAAGAAGAAAACAAATAGTGCAAAGTTACTAAAAGTTATGCCTTTCAGACTAGTAAAAAGTCCTGGAATCGAACCATCTGTTTTTACTACTTCAAGACCTGAAAAAGTATTAAAGCTACCACCAACAAATAGAATACAGTCTACTCTTCCCTATACAGAATCTGTTTGTACTGAAAACTCAAGACAGTTTTTATCATCTTTAACTTCAACTGACAAATCAGTCAAATTACTAGCTAATACTTCGCTAAGTATTTTTAATAAAACTCAAAATACTTCTATATCTTCAACATTTGGCGAAAACATGACTAGAATATCATCATTAAGATTTTCTTATATACCTCCAAGTAAATCCCTCCCACCAATACAACAAAAGAACCCTGAAATAATTGAAAAGCCAGAAAAGTTTTACAGTCTAGAAAAACTTCTGAAAAAACAAGAAAAAGAAGACAAAAAAGAAAAGGGAAACCAGAACTTAAAAAAACAAATTGGGTATTGGAGTATATTACGTTGTGATGGACCAGGGCCAATGTCTTGTGAAAGTGCACAAACTGTAATGTTAGATTATCAGTTTGTTGTTTGTGGTGGACAAAGTTGTATCAAGCATTGTGATTTAAAAATTTTAGATATGAGAACACGAACATGGAAAGCAATAAAAGCAATACGAGGGCCTCAAGGTCGTTTAGGTCATTCTTTAGTAGGTTACAAGCATAAGCTCGTTCTTTTTGGTGGTTGGCGTAATAATGATACCCTCCAACGTCATACAGCAGGTAAAATGTATTACATTTCATTACACAAAAACAAATGGGAAAAATGCTACTGTACTGGAGAATTCCCATCTCCTAGACAATATCATGCAGCAGCTCAATTAGGTCGTTGTATGCTAATATATGGGGGAATTGATTATAAATCCAACTCAAAAGATGACCTTTTTATACTTGATCTTAAAGAAAAACATTGGAAAATGCCTGAAGTGACGATAATTTCCGACCCTGGGCCACGGTCTCATAGCACATTAACCCCAGTATTTCATCAGTCTCTTAAAAACCTTTATGATTTTTCATTAGAAAAAATACCTAGACTCAAAGAAGAATTCTTGTTAACAAATTCAGCTTTTTACTTGTTTGGTGGGCTTAAAGAAGCTAGACAGCCTTGTAATGATCTTCATGCTTTGTATATGAGAGGAGGGAAACTTATATGGTCTCAAGTTGTAACTACAGGAATACCACCTTGTCCTAGATTTTCACATACAGCTCATGCTATACAAGGTAATCTTTATGTTTTTGGTGGAAGAAATGATACTTTAGGAAATGGGCAGTGTAATTTAGCAGAACTTTTCGTGTTTAATGTTGCAGCGTTTAAATGGGAAAGATTAGAAGTTTTTGGGAATATTCCTGAAGGTAGATGGGCTCATGGTATGAATTCATATGGATCATCAATTATTTTATTTGGTGGGATTACGTATAATAAGTTTATGTCGGCTGATATATATTTGTGTGAGACTAATAGATCGGATGTTGAAAGGAAGATTGAAATAGATGAGGCCAAGATTAATAAATATAATTTGTGATAAGAAATTGTTGTGAATATCGTATAAAAGGATGTTAATATTTTTATAATAAAAGTGGGAAGTTTATATAATATGAGTAAATAATTTATTATGTTGTAATAAGTTTCTGTATAATTTTTTTTAATGGAAATATTGGAACTTAAGATATTGTACAACAGAGAAAAAATACTCAAGACGATATCAGAACTTGAAAAAATCAAAGTTTCTCAAGACCCTAAACAGAAAAGCTTACAACTCTCAGAAAACTATAATAATCTTGCTGTTATATGTTTAAATGATAACAACTTACAAGAAAGCCTTGAACATTTAAGAAAAGCAGAAAGCTTAGCAGGTAGTTCTACAATACACAAAGCTCTAGTTTTCAATACAATTGCCTCATTTTACAAAAAGCAAGGTAAGCTCGCAACTTCTTTAAAATATATTGAACGCTCTTTATCAATACATCCAACTGGTATAGCCTATATCAACCTTTCATCTTTACTTAACCTTCAAAGTAAATATGAAAAAGCTCTTGAAATTGCAATGCATTCAATAATATTCACCCAAGATGAACTTTTTGAACAAATGTTTGATAATAAAACTTATGATGAATCTAAAATTGAATGCTTAGCAGCAGGTTATTACAATCTAGCAATGCAATTAGAATATCTAAAAAGGCCAGATGAAGCAAATTCCTACTACAAAAAAACCGTAGAGTTTTCTGACAAATATCTTACCGACCTGAATCCTTTAACAGGTATTTTCAGACAAATCTTTGAAAAAATAACTCAGAAATCTGAAGCTAATCTAGACAAAAAACGTAAATCTGAAACCCATTTACGTCCTCACCAAACTAAAAAACGTGTTATAATCAAATCAGCTAAAAGTAAATCCCCTATAAATAAATCCCCATCAAACACAATAAAAAAACCTCCATTTACAGAAAGACCACCTACTAAACCAGTGAAATCATATAGAAAATTCGTCAAAACTGGTATGTCGAAAACTAAATATTTAGAGTCTATTATCCCTACAGTTCTTAAAGAAGAAAGCTCAGGTGATGATACAGGGAAATTTTCACATACACAAACTGTTATGCTAAAGGAACATAATGAAATTTCACTTAAACAGAAACTTGAGGTAGATAAAATCCAAATACCAAAGAAAAAAAATAGCGAATCACAAGGAAACTCACCGAAAACAACAGAAAAAGATAAAATCAAAGCTAAAAGCTTAAAAGCTCTTGAGTACTTTGCCAAGAAAAGAAGTAAATATATGGAAAGCTTGTTAGAAAATGGGCTGAAAAATGATGAGAAAAAAAATGAGGAATTTATGGATTTAGATGAGGATATGAAAGAATCTAATGAGGAAAAAGTTGATGAAGATAAAAAAAATTATAGTGGAAGTGAGAAGAAAAATGAGGATATTGCTGAGAATTTTATGGAAAATGAGATAAGTGATGAAGAAGGTGAGAATAAGTTAAAACTAGAACAAGTTAAAGTGGATTATGTATTAACTGAAGGTAATATTTTTGATGGAAGCTATGAGGAAGTGGTAGAAGTGCATAAAAATGATAGTGAAATTGAANAGTTAAAACTAGAACAAGTTAAAGTGGATTATGTATTAACTGAAGGTAATATTTTTGATGGAAGTTATGAGGAAGTGGTAGAAGTGCATAAAAATGATAGTGAAATTGAGGGGAAAATTGATGAGGAAGTTAATGAAAAAAATAGTGCTAAGGATAAAGAAAGTAGTAAAAGTGAATTTACTGAGAGTGAGGATGGAAAAAAAAACATAAAAGAAGATAGGGGCAGTAAAAAAGATCAAAAAAGCAGGAAAAATAGTGAAAATAGTGAAAAAGTGAGTGAGAAAAGTCAAGATAGTAGGAGGAGTAGTAATAAGAGTGGGAAAATTAGTGTTAAGAATGAAGAGATTAGGAGAAATAGTAAAAATGAAGAAGGAAGCATGGTTAAGAGTCAAGGATCTAGAGAAATTAGTTTTAAAGAAAAATGTAAGGAAGGAAAGGATGAAGATTTTGGCAATGAGGCTATTCGAGAAAATGAAAAAAGTGTTGAGTTTGAAGAGGAAAATAATTTGGAAATAAGAATTGAGGAGAATAAAGAAAATATCCCTAAAGAAGATACTGAAAATGAAAACAATCAAGAGATTGAAAAAAATCAAGATATAAGCAAGTCCTCAGAAAATTCTCATAGTAAAACTGAAGCGGCTGTAGAAAACCTAAAAAATTTCTCAGAAAACCCTGAACTTAGCTCTAAAAATAAAAATCATACAGAATCATCTTCAAGTCTTAAACACTCCTCTCATAATTCTAGCATCTCAAATCCAGAAAAAGCATCATCAAACCAAGATTTACTGAAAGAACAATTCGATAATAAACTCAGAATTTCTTTTGAAAATATCGAATTCCCTATAGAAGACTTAGATAACTCCTACAAAATTGAAAATGCAAAAAATCTTGATGAAAGCTTAGAAGATGATGATTTTTTCACCGAAATTCATTTGAAAGAAAATAAATCTGTAGAAAATCCTGAAGAAAAAGAAAGTGAAGATAAACAAATCCATTCAGAACTCTCACCAATACCAGAAGAAAGTCCTAAAGCTGGTGAGACAGCAAATATAACAGAAACTAATAAACCAATATTATGAAACAATAATCTTTACTTATTTCCTTTTAATATTTAATTTCCTTTTTATCCTTTTTATCCTTTTTAGTTAATATATTAAATTCTAAAGATTTTCTCAAGCATCACTAGACTTCACTTTGCGGGTACAATTTTTATTTTGTTGTTTCAGTTTAAGTATTTTTTACAATCTAAAGTATGATAATTGCATAATATAAATATATTGAGTTAGATAAATTAATTAGTGATGGCATGAACTTTGCTAAGCTTTTGTTGAGAATTAGGATAATTTACATTAGTTTATATTTAAATGCTCATGTGAATAGTTATATTAATTATTTAAGTTTTATGAAAAATTGTTAAATAAAAGAACGCAAATGTTTAGTAATATTGCATTACTATGTATAAATTGAAAGGGTGATTTTCATTTCATAATGTCTAACATGAAATCCTAAGATTTAGTTATTTGATTAGCAACAGAAAATTAAAATAAAATTATTATGTTATTCCTTTCACTAGTGTATATATTAATAAACAACTCATAAAATATACAAAATTTTATTATATTTCCTATAGTATTATCTATTTACTATATGAGNTAACTCATAAGATATACAAAATTTTATTATATTTCCTATAGTATTATCTATTTACTATATGAGCATTATATTAGCAACCATAAAATAACATCTATTGATAATCACATAATATTATAAACATAGCAATAATTATATTCCATCTATCACAAAACCCTTCCACCAATTAAAAAACCTAAACCAATTTTCCTATCCTCTATCAAACTTTCACATAACTTTCCAAAAAAACTAAACCTCTTAAGCCAAAAATTTCCAACCATAAATCCTATCTTATTACCACTATTAAGTTCTTATCTAACTTTTCAAAACAGTCTCTCAATAATCTTATCAAACTTTTCAGAAGAAAACCTTGGAACACTAAATAACTCTTACTTCAAATTAAGAATCCTAATTTCCCCATCATAAGCAACAGCCAATATCATAGAGTGCTTACTTGACTCAGGTATCACCCAATCAACAGCAGTCCAAGGAGGTGTATCAATCTTTGTTTTACTAAACGGTCCATTCTGAACTTTTTTCAAATCCCACACCGCTAAATTCTGATCTTTATCCAAACTATAAAATCCACATCTTTCTGAAACATCCCAAGCAATCTTAATAACACATCCTAAGCTTTCAACCCAATTAGCCATAGGATTAGAAAAATGTTTATCATAAAGACTAACCGTTCCACATGAATACCCAACAATAAAATACTGATACTCATTAAATTTAGTAAATGATATAGTATTAATATCAGTAGGAAATTTACTAAATATAGATGGGAATATATCCATACCAAATCGATTACCATACATTAAAGAATTTGGTGAGGCAAATAAAAACTTCTGCCCATCGCTTTGATCTAAAGCAATACATGAGCAAGCTGAAGTTTTACATTTAGGTAATAAATCTTTAATAGAAGTTCTATGAGATTTTACCAATTTAACCCTACCACCAATTCTTAACCCAAAGTCAACTTCTTCAATATCAGAGTTCATCATTTCTATAACAGTCCATGTGACTAAATTTCCTTCTGAATCACTGACTAATATAGAAAAATTTTCCCCTTTTGCTGAAGGCATTTCTATAATTTTTTGTATTCGGCCTTCATGTGTGTATATTTCAATAGAGTCTGTAGAGTATGTTGGAGACCTTATTGAAATTTTTTTCTTTTCATCAATTTTATATATTTCATGATTTGATCCTGCTTCTCTCATATCCCAAAGTTCAAGTGATCCAATTGAATTACCGGCAATTATTATATGTTCTTTAGATGCACTCATACAAATACTTGTGATTTCATTAGGAGAATATAAAAATCGATTAGGTTTTGATGGGTTTAAAATATCCCAGATTACTATGAGACTACCTTTTTCAGATAAATTGTATAGGACACAGAGGAAATTTTTTTTCGTTGGGAAAAATATTAGGTCTTTTATATCAAGATTAGCTTCAGGGAAACGCCCTTTCATAAAAGATATTCCTGGAATTAAGGTTTGGGATATGATTTCTCCTGCTGTGCCTTCAGATTTTTTTATATTTATTTTGTTTGGACGGTTGTCAAGGTTTTCTTCGAGTAGGATTTCTATCATTGGGCTTACTCGAGAAAGGAATTTGTTTATTGATGATATTTGTAAGGCTTGGTCCATATCAGAACTATAGTCTCCAGGCCATTGAGCTACAGCATCTTTTGTTATGATTTCTATAGTTTGAGCTTCTTTTTCAACATTGTCGTCATTACATTGTGATGCAACATTTTTTAGTTCCCCGGCTTGGATTTTTGTTGTGAGGTTATCAAATTGTGACATGGGTAAAAGCTCGAAGAATGAAAAACCTTCTTTTTCTAGCTTGACAAATTCGAGAATTTCCTTATTTCTTTTCTGTTGTTTTGCTAACATTTTCGCATCGATTATTTCGGTTGGTAGAGCTTGAGATGAAAACTGAACTACAGCAGATTCGTTTAGGATATCTTCTTCTCTTTTTAATGCTAAAGCGTTTTCTTTTTCTAGTTCACGTTTTAGGGTTTCTAAGGAGTAGTCTGGGGAATCAGAACGCATGTTTGATGTTGGTTTTTTTGCCGGCTTGCTTTCTTCTTCTACGAAATCTTCAAAATCTTCTTCATATATTTCATCTGGGTTCCCTGGAGGAGGAGGCTTTGAAGGAGTTTTATCTCTGGATTTAGCCCCTTCTTTTTTCTGTAAAAATGCTGGAGGGTCTGATGATTCAACGAATTTCATCATTTTCTTCATTGGGGGTCGAGAAATTGGGTCGACTTTTACTTCAGAAGCTTTTACTAGAGGCTTGCTTTTTGCCGTTCTATTTATGTTATCAAATTCCTTTTTCAAAAATTCGTCGATGTCATTCTTTTTCTTTACAGGCTTCTACATATATGTTACCTTTCCCCTCTTAGACATTTTTATTAGTAAAAGCTTAAAAGAATGTTTTCTGATTGAACCTGTTGATTTTCACACAAAACTTCCCTTTACCTTAATCCACACTAAAATTACCAAAATTCATATTCTAATCATCTACCCTAAACACCTTCTTCAACCAATAAAATCCCATCTTCCACAAAATCATTTATACTCAATTATCTAAGATTTATCTCTTTTCTGTTTTTTCACTTTGAGTTTTTTTGTGTTTGAAATCTGCCTTTGTTTTCTTTTTTCCTGTAGTTTAATCTGCTCTTTACGAACAAGTTTCTTAGTCCCTTTAAGCGAACTTGGGTGTCTAGTTTTAGGTAATTGTGCATCTTCAACAATATCAGCTTGTTTTTTATATTTGCTTGGATCAAAAAACTTAGAATTAAGATAGTGTTTTTGAGGGGCTGGGGCCATTTTTTCTTGCTGTTGTTCTGATGAATCTCTAGCTTTACTAACTCTTAATCTCCTTCCTTGAAACATACTATTATTCTTAGCAATTGCATGCTTTGATGCTTTTTTATCTTTAAAACACACATAACCAATACCTTTTCCTTGATGACTATGTTGATCTCGTATAATCCGTACATAATCAATTTCACCAAATTCTTTAAACTCTTCCCATACTTCTTCATCAGTAACAACAAAAGGTAAATTCCCAACAAAAACAGTCCTTTCAGTATTTTGCTGAGGTTTACTTGCTAAGTCTACTCTTAAATGCTTCCCTTTAAACTCATTGCCATTAAGTTCTAAGCTTTGTTGGGCATCAGCTTTGTTTTGAAATAACACATAAAAATTACAAGAATCATTTCCTTCTTTGTACTGAATATATTTTACCTTTTTCAAAGCTACTGCTGCTATAACAGGGAGCTTTCCTCTTTCTACAGGGATACTCCTTCTCCAAACTTTTTCTACTTCACCATACTGGGCAAATAGTCTTTTGATATTTTTTTTCTTACACTCCAAAGGTACATTACCAACAAACACAATCCTCTCATTTTCGCCTGATTTTACTTCCTTTTTTTCATCTTCGATTTTCGGAGGTTCAACCACAACTGGCTTTTGAGCTTGAAAAGGGGTCCCTGAAAAAAGTTCGCTTGTTGTATTCGAAGCTAAAAGTTCGGTCAGGGATTTGCTTTCCATTTTTTACAATAATGGACCATTGCATTGAGATATTGGATTTTATACAGGAAAATGAGGAGCAGTGGATGAAAAATGCTGAGCTTTTAAAGGTTCAAGTATATGCTGGATTAGAAGAAATCGCTAATTTTAGACTGACTCAAGATAGTGAAATTAACTTGGGAAATTATGTTGAAAAGTCATCATCGACTACTATTTGTGGTTCATTTGATTTGAATATTTGCCCATTAAAGACTAATAATTCTTATTTAGCCAAGGCCCAAAGTCAATTCTTAGCTTCATTGCATACTGCTATTGAATTAACTAGACTTAAGCTATCTTTGAAAGAAATATTGTCTAAACAAGATTAAAGGATTATGATAATAGATAGGATAAAAGCTTATAATATGGCCTCAGATGAAGTGATGGTTGCTCAGCATCAAGGGATTGGGCAAAAAATCACCCAAGTGGCGATTTTACTTCAAACCCAAAAAGAGGCCACGATAACTGCTATCAATCTTGCAATCCCTTCTGCGATAAACTTAGTAGAAATGGTTAAGCATAGAGTAAAAGGATTATATCAAACTAACAATTTTGAAAAAGTTGTTGATAGTAATAAAACCAGACTTATAATCAAACTAAGTTTCAATCCTTTAGACCCTACTGAAAAAGGTTATCAGGCTCCAATTCCTGAAGACCAAGTAAATGAAAAGTCTTTAGAAGAATTGAAAAAACCTCTTTATCCTTCAAGAAATCAAGATGAAGATAGAACAGGACCTGAGAATCAAAATAGACCACATAGATGGGGTGGAAGAAGGTATTATGGAAATGAATCAAGAACTAAAGATGAAGATACTGAGCATCAAGATGAAAATTCTAAAGGTAGGAATATGAGAACTCGTAGAGGGTATAGAACTAGAAGAAGTGGGTATAGAGATTATCAAGGATTTGATAGGGGAACATATGGAGGACAAGAATCTGAAAGGGGAACTTATAGAGGACAAAGATATGAAAGGGGAACTTATAGAGGACAAAGATCTGATAGGGGAATATACCGAGAACAAAGATTTAGAGGAAGAAGGTCACGAGGGAATTATAGAAAATTTGATGAAGAAAAAGCTCCGGATGTCATTCGCGATAGTAGCTATGCAGCTGATTCATAAAAGTATGCTATTTCTTAGGGTTACTAGTAAAAAAATTGGGAAATTAAGTTTTGGAATAAAATATATGTTTTTTGATTAGTTTAATAAAAGATGTATATTAATATATGAATAAACTCATTTTGTATTAGATAGTTTTTTAAATAGTATGATAAGTATAATGGTTATAATATTGGAATTCTAATATCTAATTCGCAAAGTTATAATAGAATTAAATATTATTAGTTTTTATATGCATAATTAGCAACTTTTATATATAAACTTATTGAAATTTCCAAAGAAATTTATATTGGCATATATACTTCTATATATTCTAAAAATATACCAAATACTGATATATTATTTATACTAATATTAATAAGTCTCACTGAAATCATCAATATCTTCTGTAACTTCCATAGGTATTTCACAAGATATCATATTTATATTTTGGTCGATAAGCTCTTCAACTCCAAGATCTTTTAAATATGATTCCTTCATATATTTCTCTAAATCCCACCATTTTTTCTTACAAATGTCATTATGATTGGAGTTTTTACAGCATTTAAATTGAAACCTGTTAACAAGTCCTTCCGAGGTTATATCAGTGAAGAATATCATTAGAAGAATAGAAAATATGCTTTTTGCAACAGGTTTCTGGAAAAAGTCTTTACAGAAACTGTTATTGAATGATTTGGCTTTAATCATTTTACCACTATTTCGGTGTTCAATTTGTTTACTTGATAAATTTTTAGGTATTTTTGAAATTTCTTCAACCATCTCCCTTTGACATCTATGCAACTTTAGTCCTTCTTCCCATACTAAACATTGCGAAGTATCATTGTGATCAATTTTTATTGCAGTCTTTTTTGGGATTTTCCCAATTAATAGGCATCGACAAAATCTACAAATGTTTCTTATAATAAACGCATTGAAAATCTCTCGTTTGGGGCAATTATTACCATCCCTAAGAAAAAAAGCCTTTAAAATATTATTGAATTGTATCTTTGAGTCAAAATGCTGAGTAAACAATAACTTTGGGCAAGGTAGTTCAGTCTCCTCATTGAGTTGGCCTAAGTAACAATTACTTAATTGATCTTTTGATTTCATTTCCTTTTGATCACAATTCGGAGTGTTCTTCCCCTTATTCTTCAATACTGCTTTAGCCATTTATAATCCATAAATATAGACATGATATAAAGTAAGTAAGCTTATTTTCTATATGCTATTATAATATATAAATTATACTTTAGACTAAGTCATAAAAACTATCAAGTAATAAAAATATTCAATGTTGTTTTAATAGAAAAGGCTAGGATATAAAAAAAAATTCTTGAATTAACAGCATTAGGAATTTTTGTTCTTACGTTTGTTAAATGATGCTTCTTAAATCCAAAGCATAATTAGGAACTTGCACTTCCTATTGTAAATACATGAAGATATTTTTTGGGGTTTTTTTAAAGCTAATATGCAATTTTCCCCCTAGCATAAAGATTTTCACTAGAATTCAAATTTTGTTTATTCATACAAGAGGCTGAGTTATAGGAAAATTTTATCTTGGTGCCTTATCTTTATTTAAGAGTTAGAAAATATTTTGATAGTAATCTTATTTAAAAATTGAGAATAGTCGATGCTTCTTTAAAAATTAGCATTTTTTAATGTGATTCAGAAAAAAATATTCCTGTCTTTTTTGAATTTAACTCTAGGAAATAATTTTTATCATAGTAAAATACGCTATACTTTGAATTAAAGGCTTTGCCAGTGTGTTTAGAGTAAAAATTCTATAACTCTAATTTAATTGTATTTAAATTAGTTTTATAGTGCTTTTATTGTTTTTTTTGAGTTTATCTCATTGGCAAATTTGCCTTTATCTATAACTACTTCTCATATCCTTCTTAGAAATCTTGAAAATTTAAAGACCCTATTCTTTTCTCAAACTTTGTGTATTTAATGCAAAATTTTACTGTTTATAAATTTTGCAAATTTTATACTTTTATCTTTTTATTTAAATCCTGCTTATTTTTAGTATATTCTGTGCTATGATCCCCCACATAATTCTATGTTTTTATTTCAGACCTTTATAGATTGTGACTTTAAGAAACAACTAACTCGTAAACTAAAAAAATTTGTTGTAATTGAGTAGGATTCGCAAATCAAAAATACAATTTTTNCAAGCCACTTAGTTTATTATTATAATATAATTTTTTTGCCTGCTTAAATTTAGTTTTTATACAATTAATCTACATATTTTTTTTTCTTGTATATTCCTATAGATTTTTATATTTTATTAGGATTTATTCTAACAAAAATAAGAACTGTAGAAAATTAATGTCTTGTTGAGACACATTATTTTAAACAAGCTTTCAGAAATTCTTATAAACAAATCTTAAACCCCAACCACTTGAAGTTTTATTTAAAAAAGTTGATTTTACATAATTAAAAATGATTTCAGGAAATTATATATTAAAGTTGACATAAAATAAATAAAAAACATGGAAGATATCATAAAAGTCTTAATCTTACTTAACTTATACAATTTTTTAGTTACATATATTAAGCTATATTAAAAAAAAAAATATAATATAACTAGAATTATATCATAAACAAAGCCTAATGTATAAAACACAAAATTAATCATATCGCAAAATAACTTGGTTTTAAATTTACTATATTCTTTTTATTTTTATAACTAATAACTCTGCTCATTGTTGTTGAGGTTTTCTACCTTTTCTTTTATAATAAACTCCTAATATTATTTATCACCATAATATCAACACTTAAATTGTTTTAAAACCTTCAATATCCTTTAAAACCAAATTATTTTTAAATGATTAGATTGTAAAATTAAACTAAATATTTACTAAGACTATTAAGGAAATACTTTTACTCCCAAATCTTTTAAGTAAAATTCAAGAAAATAATGTTCTAGATCATTCCATTTTAATTTGCAGCTATCACTATGGTCTAATTTTTTTCCATTAGCACAGCAATAAAATTTAAATTTTGAACAATAAAGACTGCAATTGATATTACGACAATAACTACAATTGATATTACGACAATGATTGCAACCTCTACTATTACAATTAATATTATGACAATAATTGCAACCTTTACTTTGACAATAACTGCAAGTACAGTTAATAAAAGTTAGTTCTATCAGCTTTATAAAGGCTTTTTGCATGTAAATATTGCTAAAGAACTTATTGCAATAATCATTTTTATAATATCTGTTTATGCCATCTGTAATTATTTTTCCAATAATTACTGGGTTTTCCCTGTAAATCTCCTCAATTTCACCCCAGATTCTCATATCCTTATCACACTTGTTGTCAATAGAAAAACGCGACTTACTTAGGATTTTCCCATTTTGTATGCACTTAAATATTTTTTTGATTGTCCGAATAAAAGCGATGTTGATGTTTTCTTTTTTTGGTTTCTTTGCATCTTTTTCTTTTTGAAATGATTCTAGTTTTTTTGTGAAGGGTATTTTATGTCTCCCTTGAGTTGTTGAAGATCTGCTATTTAAATCATTTCTTGAAAAGGAATTATTGACTAACGAATCATCATTAACTTGTTGTAAGTTAACGGGTTCGTCATTATCAGATAGATACATGAACATTTCTACCTTAATTTCTTCTTGGCCACCGTCTTCCATTTAATTATAATAAAATAGCTTCGGAAAATCCTCTAGCTATTGGATAAAATATTAAATTTTTTTTTGATATTTCTACCAATTTCAAGTAAAATAAAAGAAATAATCATAGCTTTGCCTTAAATATAACTAAATTATCGATATACCCTTCGATATTACATAAATAAAATTCCGAACTTTTTATAAAGGGCTAGCCAAAAAAATAATGGTCATAAATGGATTGTAGAGTTTAGTGTAATATAAATCAAAAACTAAAAATACTTGAAAAACTTTGTAATACTTTGCAAAAATATAAACTGCAAAAAAGAACTGAAGTGAGGGAAAGCTTTAAAAAAGAAAAAGATGTGATTAATTGAAAATTCTGTGAAACTATTTGTATTAAATGTAAATTAATCTTAGATGATTTAGTTTAATATTCTTGAACAACATCTAAAAGTTTCTAATGTTCATCCTTTCTTTAATATTAAAATCTTCAGCAAATACGTTTGTGAAAGAAAACTTATGGTCTTGTAATAAAAAAATCTAAGCAAATTAAACTTTTATGCTGGAAAAATATTATAGGAATTTTATAATAAACTTTTGTTTATAAAACATACATAAACTATCATATTCTAAACTTTGAACTAAAACTAAATATCAGATTTTATATTTTTAAGATGATGTTATAAAAAGACTTGATAAACTTCGCATATAATATGTTGAATTCTTATAAGGTGTTGCTTTACCTAAAATAGCAAAAACTTCAGCATTTCGTAAGTTCACAGATAATTTTTTACATTTTATAAGGGAAATTGTAGCTATAAAGCAAGAAAATATGAGAATTCATCTAAGATAAGGTGTTAAGAAAATGAATGTTCTTCTGAAAATATAAAGGTAATATAAAAGTTAGGTATTTCATCTTAAGTTCCCAGATAAGAAGTATTAACTAATAACATGAGCTAAATTTCTATTTTTGTTATATGCGAATATATACTTTAGTTCCAAAAAGATATTTTACAATATCTGAATAACTATATTATTACTATAAATAATATAATATTAATCATCATAGTTTTTGTATGATTATCAAAAAAAATAATCATTCAAACTACTAAGGTCATAAAATATAATTATCATCTGATTTTTCTAAATTCATAAAATTCTATCATAT
>MPUH01000726.1:0-38113 GCA_001970955.1 Stentor coeruleus | reverse complement strand
TGATTTTTCCTGACTGACTTTTTAGCATGAAAGATAAAGAAGATAGACACATTGAGGAATCAGGCTATGTAAAGATTACTTCTTTGAATGAAGATATATAGATATAGTCAGTCGGTGTTGAATAAGCACAAGTAAAAACTAGAAAAATAAGCTCGAGCATAAACATTTTTTTATAGAATAAATCAAAAATTTAGACTTTTGTAGCCATAAAATAGAAAAAAAGATAAATTCAATAAAGTTCATAAAATTAAACAAAGTTGGATTGAAAGCTGGAGTGAATCTATGAATCTCTAATATAAACTAAATAATATTATATTAAAAATAATGGATTATTTTTAAAACTAAATTTTTCTTATGATTCTATAGCTAAAATATGAAAATATGACTTCTATAAACAATCACACTACACAAATCTAATCCAATCTTAAACTTAATAACATAAATATTTCGACATTGCAAATTATTCTTTGAAAAACTAAAAAATCATGAAACCTTTCCAAACCTTATTTTATGTTTTTATTATTATTTTATCCATTTTTTGCATTTAACCTAGAAACTTAAGTGAAATCCTATTTTATTGGAGCATTATTCAACTAACATCGCTTATTTCTTTATCACCCATAGCTTAAACATCATCCGAATCCTAAAATAATTAAAAAAAAACTTAATAATCAATCTTGAAATCACATAATTTTTAAAATATGAAAGGCTACTAATATTGGTTTATAAATGTCAGGAGATAACTTGATTCCTTTATCAAAAGTTGATTCGCTTGAAAGTGCTTTTTTAAGTAAAACCCAATCGCAAACTAAATATTTCCAAGACCCAATAACTTCAATAAAATACCAAGATATCCTTCAAAACGAGTACGAACAAATATCAGGGGTGCATTTCGGGCATAATGGGCCAGTGAAGTCTATCCTAATAACCTCAGACTCTCATAAATTCATAAGCGCTTCAAAAGACCGAACAATAATAATCTGGAGAACCCTTGATCGTAAAATTATCCATAAATTCAAAGACCACACTGGTGAAGTTTCTTGTTTAGCTCTTACGAAGAATGATGAATTCCTAGTAAGTGGGTCTTATGATTGTTCTGTCAAAGTTTGGAATTTACAAGATTATCTCTGTATTTTAACCTTAACAGGTCATACAGGTCCTATAACATCAGTTGATACTCAATGTGGTCAAATTCTTACAGCTTCTGAGGATAAGACAATTAAAATTTGGGACATAACAGGAAAGATTATTCATACTTTACAAGGCCATCTTGATGAAGTTTGTGAAGCTAGACTGACTTTAGACTGTAAAAAAGTTGTAAGTTGCTCTAAAGATAATACAGTAAGAGTTTGGGACTCACAGAAAGGAGTTGAAATCATATCTTTGACTAAGCATGAAGTACATGTTGTGTCGGTATGCATAAGCCCTGATGGAAAAAAAATTGCTAGCTGTGGGGAAAAGGATCTGATTGTAGTATGGGACTTGCAAACATATGATATAGAGTTCGAATTAAAAGCTCCTGATGCTTTGAAATCTATGAAATTCAGCTCAGATGGGAATTATTTGGTCCATACTTTCAATAATGGTCACTACACCACTATCTGGGACCTGAATCTCAAAAGACAAATCAAAACAATCATGAACTACCCAAACAAAATGAACTCAATAGCAATAAGCCACGATTCCAAAATCATAATCAGTGGATCAGAAGATAAAATAATAAACATAACTTATCTTGAAGATATTATCAGCCCATCATTCGTCAAAAATGAAAATGATAATATAAAAACTCTTTCAATAAGCAAATGTGGAAATTGGTCTCTATATGGTAGTGGCCGTAAAGGTAAACTTACAAGTTTATCTTCATATAATAATCAATTATCCTATGATATTTTTGAAACATCAATAAACGCAGAAAAAGTTTATGACCTGGTAACTGAAACTGAATTAGCTTATTCATATTCAGATTTCTCAAAATCTAAGCCTAGATTTCCAATATCCCATTCTGTGTCTATGCATTTTAGTATAATGTCTTCTGATTATCTAATATCATGCCATGATGATGGGACTTTAAAGATTTGGAACTTAAACACTAGAAAACTTATGAATATATTTAAAATCCATACAAGAAGTATATGGACATCAGTAGTCTCTTTGAAAAAAAATCTTATAATAACAGGTGGGGTCGATAAAATTAAAGGCTTTAACTATGAGCAGAAAGAAATAAAATTTGAACTTTTAGGACATAATGGGAAAATATATGCTTTAGCTTTAAATAAGACTGAGGATATGTTGATTAGTACTTGTGAAGATGAGAATATTAAAGTGTGGAATATAGATCAACAGGTTGAAGTGGCAAATATTAAAACATTAGGAGTGGTTTTTACATTGATGTTAAGTGAAAATGATGAATATTTAATCGGAGGAAGTGAGCAAGGGTATATATATTCATGGGGAGTGCAAAGTTGGCAAGTTGAATTTGAAAAATATGCAAAAAGTGGGGTTCGGAAGCTGATTTTTGCTTATAAAGATAAGTACATAATAGGAGGGTTATTTAATGGTGAAATCAAAGTGTGGGACTTTGAAAACAAAAATGAGATTTTTTCTTTTAAAGGCCATACAGCTTGGATTAAAGATCTTTGTCTCCTTTATGATACTGATGAGTTAATAAGCTGTGGTGACGATAAACTCATAATCATATGGAATTTCAAAACCCAGTCTCAAATACATATATTTAAAGAGCATGCAAGTTCTGTTTATAAAATCGGGATAGATAAAAAATTAACCCATACCCATCTTATAAGTTCATCTGAAGATGGGACAATTAAAATCTGGAATTTATCAACAAAAAAATTTGAGTCGCATATTCAAATAAGTATTGGGAATGTTATATCATCATGCTTTTCTGTTGATTCTAAAATGGCTTATTTCGGTACAGACAAGAAAATGATAGCGATTATTGATGTAAGTAGACGTAAAATAGTCTATTGTCTTATTGGGCATACTGGGAATATTACTTGTCTTAATGCGAATTCTGATGGAAAACTTATAGCAAGTGGTGGAATGGATAAAACTGTTAGGGTTTGGAATGTTATTGACTATAAAGAAGAAATTTTATTTAAAGGGCATACTGGAGAAATCACTTCTATTGTTTTTACTACAAATGGTAAAAATCTTATTAGTAGTTCGAGTGATAATACAATTAGATTTTGGGGATTATTTTCAAAAAACCTTGAGTTTATTTTTTCTGGACATACAGGGAAAGTTATGCAAATTAAAATTAGTCCTCAGAAAAAATTGTTGTTTAGTTGTTCTGTTGATAAAAGTATTAAATGTTGGAGTCTTAATGATAAGAAATTAGAGTATTCTTTTGGTGAGAATACACATGAGGTTAATGCAATTTCTGTTAGTAATGATGAGAAAATTGCTGTATGGGCTAGTTTGAATGTTATAAATATTTGGGATATTGATGATAGAAAAGTTATTATTAAAGTATGTGATTTAGTTGAAAATGCTATTAGTAGATTGGATTTTAGAGGAAATAGTTATGATGTTGTTTCTATATCAGGGAATTGTTTAAAGTGTTGGAGTTTTGAGTTGAAGATGAAAGAGTTTGAAATTAAGCAAACTTATGAATACTGTTATCGTTCATTAGCATATAGCAATACTAAAGATTTTATTGTATGCGGCAGAGAAAATGGTGATATAGTATTAGTTGAGGCTAGTACTAGTATAATCAAACATGTTTTTAAATCTCACACCAAAGCAGTAAGAGACCTTATTTTAACTCAAGAAGACTCAGTCTTAATAAGTGCATCAGAAGATTGCACAATCAAAGTATGGAGCATAAATAAAAAGAAACTAAAATGTACTCTTAAATCACATGAATCAGAAATATACTCAATAGCCCTAATAAAAAACGGGACTTTTCTACTAAGTAGTTCTTGGGATTCTAATATCAAACTATGGGATTTCAAAAAAAAACTCTTAATATCAACTTTTTTCACAGGGACATATGAAATATATAAAATTATCCCTTATAATGATGACAATTTTGTCTATATATGCTCTCAAGACCCTTCTATCAAATCTTATGACTTTAAAGAAGGTATTAATGATCATCAACTTATCGGCCATGAAAACGCTGTTTATATGGGAATCTTAAACCAATCACAGACTATACTTTATACATCATCTCAAGATACTACAATTAAAGCATGGGATATATCAACTCATAATCTAATATTTTCAATTAGCACATCAAGTGAAGGATATTTACTTTTGTTATTGAAAAACGGGAAATATCTTGTCACTTGTCAATGTTTTTGCCCAATAATTCAAATATATGATCTTGAAAGCAGATTAGAAATCCAAAACTTTTCTGCTCATAAAGGGATGATTCGAGGTTTAATAAAATATTCTGATGATGAATTTATAAGTTCAGGCTATGATGGCAGTGTCAAGAGATGGAAAATAGGTTCAGGGATTGAAAGTGATATTTTCTTACCATGTCTTAAAAATCTTACATGTTTGTCTTTAACCCGATCATTAGATTTAGCATTTTTATCAACTAAGAGCTGTATATACATCTACAGCATATTAGAAAAAAAGTTCAAATCAACTTTAGAAAATCATGAGGATCAAATAAACGCGATTATCCAAACTGAAGACCCTAATACTTTAATAACTTGTTCTAATGATAAAACTATAAAAATATTAGACTTTTCTCAGAAAAAAGAACTCTATAGTTTCCCTAAACAAAAAAGTGATATTTTATGTTTAGCTTTAGCTTTAGACTTTCTAATATGTGGAATGCGTGACGGGATAATCAAAGCATGGAAAATAATAAATAAAACTGAAGCTTTTGTGTTAACTGGTCATAGAGGTGCAGTAAAATCCTTAGCCACAACATTAGACAATACACTTTTAATATCAGGTTCTTCAGATTCAACAATACGTATATGGAATCTTAGAGAAAAACTTGAACTTTATGTATTAAATGGTCATAGTCAAGATATAGAAAAAATTTTACTAATACAATCAGGGAAATTCATNTACTAATACAATCAGGGAAATTCATAGCAAGTTGTTCTTTAGACCAGACTATAAAAATATGGAATCTAGAAAAACATTGTGAAAACTTTACTTTAAATGGACATCAAGGAGGAATTATATCATTACTTGAAACCCCTGATAATAAATACATAATAAGTGGTTCTGAAGATTTTACTATAAGGTTTTGGAGTGTATCTGATAGAAAACAAGTTTTTATTTTTAAAACCTCTTCTGTTTATTCTTTATGTCTAAGCTATGATAGTAAATATTTATGTGGTGGTGCTATTGAAGATGTGTATTTTACTATGTGGAAAATTAGAAGTGATAATCGTTATGGAGATAATGAATGTCCTATATTAGAAAGTGATTTGAATATTGAGTTTAATAATAATCATTTTACAGGTTTTAAAAACCGTGGGCAAAATGAGTTATGTTCTGAGTTTTCGCCTAAAAATATTTGTGATAGTTATGCTCAAGATTTTATGGTTTATGAAAATGCAAAGTCTGCTTTAAAAAATAAGAACTTTGGGAATTTGCTTACAGGAGCTGCTGATGTGTCGTTTGGGAAATTTTTATATACAATATTGCATTTTGCTTGTTTAAATGGAGATGATCAGTTTTTGACTAAGCTTATTGAAAACCCTTTTGTACTTAGGGCTGATGTGTTTGGGAAAAGTCCTTTGTATTATGCTATTACAAAAAGAAACCATAAATGTATTGATATTTTAATAGAGTATCTCGCTTTGTTATGTGAAAAACCTGATTCTAAAGAACTAAATGCATCTTTGTATTCTATAAAAAACGACTTTCCTTTGATAATATTAAATTCTTCAAGCAAGCTTTGCTTGCTTCTGCAAAACCTCCTAATAACCAGTTCAGTTCAATTCTCAGCAAGTACTTTAAAACTTCCTGCGACTATTTTCAACAACAATTTTGAACCAAGTGCAAATGATTTTACTATTGGTAGTTTAGAAGAAGGAATTTTAGAAAACCCTATCATCATAACTTATACACACTTCGAACTTCCAGCATCTGTTGGATCTAATGATAACATGGAGCTTTTAGATTCTATTTGCAAATGTGAAGACCAGCGGATTTTTAACGCCCCTCTTATTCAAAAATTTATCCAGTTCCAATGGGATTCAGTAAAATCTTATATAAGAATATACTCAATGCTTTTATTTATAAATATTATCCTTTTACTTTTTATCTTACAAGATGGTTCTGATACTTCTTTTTATATAGTTTACCCTTTCCTTGGAGTTAATGGTATGCTTTTTATATGGGAATTCATCCAAATCTGTTTAAGTGGTTTTGAATATTTTAAAGATGTTTGGAATTATATCGATACTATCCGTTTCTTCTTAACCATGGCTTGGATTTTACTACTTGAATCTAATCATTATATTCTAACATGGACTGTTGTCCTTATAAACTTTATTCGTGGGTTAACAGGTTTTAGACTTTTTGATGGTACTCGATATTATGTTAGACTAATCCTCAGAGCTCTTAACGATATAAAATATTTCATGATCATGTTTTGTTATTCAATCATAACATTTGGAGCTCTTTTTTCAGTCACTGGAGCAAAAAGTGTGAATTTTACTACTTTATGGTATGATCCTTATGGGCTTAATTTTGGTATGTATACACAAAGTGAAGTATATCCTGTATTAGAACATGTTGTATATGTTTGTGCCACTTTTATGCAAATTGTCCTTATGTTAAATTTACTTGTATCAATATTAGGTGACTCACATGAACAGTTTCAATTAGAAAAGTCTATGATTGATTATAGAGAAAAAGCAGAACTTAGTTTAGAAATACAGAAAATGATGTTTTGGGCTAGAAATCATGTTGATAAAGGATATATGCAAGTTATGTGTGAAGTAGACTCTGGGCAAAAAGAAGAAATGTGGGAAGGCAGGGTTGTGTATTTAGAAAAGAAGATTGATAAGATTATGGCTTTAGAAAATGAAAATAGTGAAAAGATGATAAATGCAGTGTTTGAAAAAATTGGCAAGAGTCAGAATGATAATGAAAGAAATTTGGAGAGAAAAATCAATCCGATGAAAAGTGAAATTGAGGAAGGGATGAGGAAAAATGCTGAGGATTTTGGGAAGGTTGTTAAAGGTTTAGAGGATAAGATTGAGAATACTGATAAGAGTGTGAAGGAAATGGATGAGAGGTTGAAGAGGATTGAAGAAATGTTGTGTAGGCTTAGTGATAAAGTTAATGGTTAGGATTATTAGAATTTTATGTTGGAATATATATAATTAAAAGATATATTTGGCTCAATTTTACAACAACAAAAAAAGTGAGGTTGTAATGTTTGGGTGTTAGGATTTTAAGTATTAATAGTTGATTTTATAATATGGGCATATAAAAATTAATTGATTTTTGATGAGTATTTTTACCGCCAATTAAATTTTTATCAAGGTTTTTGTAAGATATAAGATTATGATAATGATTATTTTTGTTGAAGTTATAAAAAGATTAGATTTTCTAGTTATATTATGAAATTTAAAGATTTTATTTTTTCAGATTAAAGTTTAGTTATTTTTAAGCAGATTGATATAAAATATGCAATAAGAAAATAAAAGTTAAGTTGTATATAATTTGAGATGCTTTGAGATTGAACTAATTTAGAAATCCTATAGAATTAAAAATATACAAATTTTCTCCCTTTAAATTACTATAAAAATTATAATTCTGATTCGTTCAACAAAAAATCATAGATTTTAATCACTTATCTCAAAATCCACAAATAAATACTTAAATAATAATCCACAGACACTTCAGTGAAATTTCATATTTAAAATCATACTTATCACAACTTTAGATATAAATAAACATGGCCAACTTTTTTCCCTTAAATGTAGGATACTTCGAGGTAGAAATCAGATTCCCAACTTATTATTTTAAATTCGAGTCATTTCAAGGTATCTACCAGCAAAATGCAATATCCCAGCTGTTTTTTCAAAGGTTTATGCATATAAATGACTACCCTCCTTTGCGCTACTACAATTTTTCTGACAAATATTGCGCGCAACTTGAAATCCCAGACCCGTCCACTCAGAACGAGCTCCAAAAAATCTTTTTCTCCAATCTTAGCAACAATAACTCAACCTCTGACTATATTGTCGGAGAAGTTATAGATGAAAATGCAGAGTTCATATACTTGATCATTGACCAAAACCGAATTCAAACTGTTAATAGAATGTTTCTACAAGGCACATTAGAAATATATAAATTCGCATATCAAGAACTATGGAGCCTAACTCAAAATGCTTATTCATATATAAGAAATCTTCAAATGGCAAATTCCTTTTTAGAAAAACAATTAACAGAATACTCTACATATATTGAATGTTATAAACAAAGTGTTATTAATATGCATACACAAGCTCTTAACAAAGATACTCAACTTGCTAAACTACTTGAAGAAGCTCAAAAGAATATTGCTCCAAAAAAACCGGCTTGTAAAGTCAATGTAAAAATTGATGCACCTCCAATGGACTGTTTACTTTGTTACAGCAACCCAAAAAGTATAGTTTTTTTACCTTGCGGACATATTTTAGCCTGTAAATCTTGTGCTACAGAAAAACTAAATATTTCTTTAGGCAAAGTTATCAATCAAAGACGTACACCTAGAAATTGCCCTTTATGCAATCAAGCCATTAAAGAAGCTAGAGAAGTGTTTGTTTAAATCTAAGCAAGATAACTCTAAATCACCTTAATTATATCTTAGGTTTTGGGAAATTAGCTTCTTCCATCAAAGTTAGAACTTTCTGAAAAGTCTCATTGCCATTTCTTGGATAATCACAGTGTTCAAAGCTGTTAATTTCTACCCAATGTTTTTCTATATCCTCAGCAGTGAAATTTTTACTAAAAAAAGTACCTTTACCTCTTTGCCAACGAAGTTTTGTAACCCAACCTCCTGAGGTTTCAAACAACGCTCCATTGTCTGAACAGTTTTCATGAGCTAAACAGATGATAAGTGGGACAATTTTATCAGCTGAAAGCATTTCTAGAATATCTTTAGTAAAAATACTTGATGTCATTCGAGATGCTCCTATTGGGGCTATTGTGTTTATTTTAATATTGTGCTTTTCACCTTCTTTTGCTAGAGATTGGGTAAAACCATGTATACCCATTTTAGCACTTGAATAGTTGACTTGACCAAAATTTCCATATAGTCCAGCGCCGCTTGAAGTGTTTATTATTCTTCCATATCTTTGGTTTTTCATATGATTCCATGCTGATTTTGTTACTGAAAATGTGGTTTTCAAGTGAAATCGTTGGACTGTGTCCCAGTCTTTTTCTGTTATTTTTACCATACTGTTATCTCTGAGAACTCCAGCGTTGTTTATGATGATATCGACTCTACCGAAATGATCTAGGGCTGCTTTTATTATTTTATCACCGAATTCTGCTGAGTCGTAGTTGGGGAATGCAATTCCCCCTGTTTGTTTGATTTCAGCAACTGTTGAATCTGCAGGTCCATGAGAAGACCCTTCTCCTGATAAGGAACATCCAAGATCGTTTACAACAACTTTTGCACCTCGTTTAGCGAATTCTAAAGCATAAGCCTTTCCAAGACCTGACCCGGCACCAGTAATAACTACTACTCTGTTGTCAAATCTAAGCCTTCCTGCCATTATTATCAATTTTTCAATAATACAATACGTCTTTCAAACACCAATAGCCAATCCTCTCAAATCATTAAATCATTTTAACTTACTTAGTATCTATACTAAATCTTCTAATAGATTATATTCTTATTATTAATCACACAAATACTAATATTTACTTATTGTAGGTGTTTTGCTCATAACAAATATCCCAGGGTTAACTTCTTTTCCTTTTCTCCAAGTCGAATAATAATCAGACCCATCATTAAAGCTTATTTTCGCCCTTCCTGTAACCAATCCTTTTGTAAAATTCCCTAAAGTTTTAGTCCCTTCTTGGCTTTTGTAATACCCAAATCCATCTCTAATCCCATTATTCATCCCCCCTTGATACTGAGATCCATCGTTATAAAAAACTTTAACTTTTATCCCATCTGGAGAAAAATGATAAAAGTTCCCATATGAAATTGTTTTGTCTGGGCTTTCACTTTTTCCTCGTTTAAAATCATTGTATTTGAATTTTCCTACAAATTTACCCCCATTTGGCATTATAAGTTCTCCTGATCCATGCATTTCACCACTTTGGAACTCACCTTTATAGTAAATTCCTAATGAGTCGGTACTTATTCCTTCACCATGAAGCTTTCCATCACGAAATTGACCTTCTTGAACTGCAAGGATACCTGAGCTTTCTACGAACTTTGTCACTTTTCCTCNCGAAATTGACCTTCTTGAACTGCAAGGATACCTGAGCTTTCTACGAACTTTGTCACTTTTCCTCGACCTGTAAAACTATCTAAGCGCCATGATCCATAGTAATTTTGCAAACCATCTTTGAGAATTAATCGACCTACTCCATGACGCATGTTGTTAAAAAAGTTCCCATAATAAACTTCTCCATTTGAGTACCTTAAGGTTCCTTCTCCATGCCTGCTGTTGTTTTTATATTCGCCTTCATAAAAATCCCCATTGTTGTAGTAAATAACACAAAACCCTTCAAGAGAATCATTCGCAAAAATCCCACATAATAAATCTCTATTAGCCATAAGCAAATATCCAACCCCATGTCTTTTTCCTCTAGAAAAACTCCCAACATAAGTATAATCAAGTGTTTTATAATGCATAATCCCTTGTCCATCAGGCAATCCTCTAAGAAAATCTCCTTCATAACAATCTCCATTAGTTTTCCAGCGCATTTTCCCTTTTCCATGTGGTCGATTATGTGAGTTCAGCTGTCCTTCATATTCTGTAAATTGTTCCATTTTTAATCAGAATACCCAATTCTCCATCCTCTTAAACATAAAAATCAAAATATAACTATATAAAAATGCACATCTAAATATTAGATTAATATTCATGCATTTCAAGGATTATTTTTCCGACGTTTATAAGCTTTCTTCCAAGCTTTAAGGATTTTTTCAGTTTTTGTAAACAGATTTTTCATATCCGCATTTAAAGTTGAGAATTTAGACTCAGATTTTTCCAACACTGGTGATGCTCTTGTTTCAATAATTCGATGAATAGCGGTTAAAGGTCTAGACCCAAGTGTATCAAAATTATTGAATTCACTATCAATGCTAAGTCTTGCATTGATCTTCAACCCGGTTTTCTTTATCTTTTTACTACTTCTTCTAAGTTTTTTTATTTCATCGTTATGTAAAATATGTATTCCCATTCTTAATTTTTCGACTGAGGATCTTAAACTTTCTATTGTTTGGTCTTTTTCTTTAGCAGCATTTCTTAGCTTGTAATATTTTTTCATTAGGGAAGTATAATCGCTTACCTGATTATGCAATGAAAGGTTGTCATCTTGAAGTTTTTTAATTTCATGAGTTTTTTCTGTTATGATTTTCAGGTAGTCTGTGCTTTGTGTTCGTCTGAAACTCTTTTTGAATATATCGGAGTTGGTTCTGCGTGTTGATATAGGATTTATTGAGTTTAAATATGGGTCATAGTCTAGCTTGTCTATGTTCTTTGTTAGAAGAAGCAGGGTTTCAGCTGCTGTTGAACTTAGGGGACTTTTTACAACTCTTCTTTTTATGCTTTTATCGATACGTGACTCAATTTTTGAACTTGACATTTACTATTTATTCTATCACTGGTTTTAAATTTTCCTTAGTTTTTGTATTATTTTATGTGTTGATTGATGTAATAGAATAGAAACTGAAATAGAGTTTTTTAATGTTTTATAGCTATGATTATAAAAAGTTTTTTTTTGTGTCATTTTGGGTGCTTTGTATTGATTTATTGTGTTTGGTACTTGTTTAATATAGATAGTCATAGACTTTTATTTTAAATTGAAAAATATTAAATTTTAAATCATGTGAGTTTTATAGAGTTTCCATGCTATCTGAAATTATTAAAAACTATTGAAATCTGATTTGAAAATGTTTCAGCTAGTATATTTATGTCCCTTGTATAAAAAAAAATAATTGAGATTATTCGAAATTAGTTGTGGATGCAAACTTTGAAGTAAATCGGGGTGGACTAACCTGCAAGCTATGGATGTATTAGATATTGTTTATCAACCTAACTTTTTTGTGTTAATATCGTAAATCTACCAAAATATAAAAAATAGCTGAAAATAATAATACAATTGCATTAAGAGCTGAGTCTAATCATCAAAATTCACTTTATTTTTAAAGAAAGCAAGACTGGAGCATATCCCTGTTTAATTCTAAAAATAAGCTTAGATCCCGAAAACTAAAATAAAAATTAGTTTATTCAAGATCATAACTACACTTCATAATTCTCAAAAAATTATCTCTAAGTATACCATAAATCTTCCTTTAATCACGCATTTCAACCCAAACTTATCTGCAAAGGAATATTTAAACCTAAAACTAATTATAATTAACCCAAATTTATATCTTAATACATTAATTATTCTATCTATTTTAAGTACTGCTTAAGTGTATTGAAATGCTTCATAGCTTCAGGGTTTTTAAGTAAATTCATAATCTCTTCAAGTTGAGGGTCTTTTGTTTTTTCAGCTTTTCTCTGAGGGTCTACAAAAACTCCCAATAACTGTGTATCTTTTAGTTCAGGGTAGATTTTTTTAGCATCATCTATTGGTGGGCATATATAAAGAACTGATGATTTCATTGCAATATATCCGGCGCGTTGCTTTTCTGAAAAATACTTAACATACCCACTAAAGAGGTCTTGTTGAGTTTCATTAGAAGCTTCTATAATGACAAGAGCCAATATATAAAACTTAGTAATTTCTGAAAATTGGACTCTATGAGAGACATTAACATGATATAATGCAGATGGAAAACAATCATCGTTGCCTTGAACAAGAGTGGCATCTATTCCAACTCTATAATTTTTACTCCGAGTCATGAACCCAGACCATACCACATTGCCAAGACTAAGATTTGGCTCATTTTTGGTTGTTTGTAGATTGTGATTAGGTTCAGATTTACTTATAGGATTATTGACAAAAGAAACTTTTACCGAAGGTTGTACTGAAGGTGATATTAAATGAGGTACTGAAGGATTACCAAGAAATATATTTTTAATGCTTTCATCGTCTATAGTTTTGAAGTTAAGGCCTTCAGGAGCAGAAGAATCCCCAACAATGTCAAATCTCCGTGAAGGATCAGCAAAAGCCACTTTGAGAGATCTGCCATCTATTAAAGTTGCATCTCCAAACTCATAAGCTCTTGTTGCTGCCACAACTTTGCGGAACTTAATAAACGCAAACCCTTTTGAAGAAAACATCTCAATCGTTTCAATATCTCCAAAACCTCTAAACTTATCATAAAGGGTTCTCTTAACAGTTATAGGTGAAATGTTCCCAACCCAGATCTCACGAACTAAATAATACTTTTTCAAGTGATCTGGGATTTCTGAAATATTTGAAGCTGAAGGATGATGCTTGCTTAGAAAATCCACAAGTTGAGCTTGGTCGATTGGGTGAGTTGGATGAAGTCTGGCTATATTGGAAAGCATTAGATTTGTGTTGTGGAAGTTGTAGTAAAATGATTTGTCACTTGGTTGAAGGTCTTTAAGGTGTTCTGTCGATGGGGCGACTGGCTTTTTTTGCAGAGTCTCCTTGCTTAGGTTTATTATCCACCCGTTTGCATTTAGAGTTTGCATTGCTCTGTTTGCTATTTCCCAGTTCTCCAAGCCTACAAAGCCATAAACACAGTCTCTAAGAGGCTGCCCATTGCTTCCTTTTCTAATAATCTTGATGTCCACAACTTTTCCGAATTGACGAAAAACTTGGGCTAGATTTTCTGGGGTAAAAGTTAGAGGAAGGTTTTTAACATGCAATTTCACACAGTTCTGTGGAGAATTACTACGAGATCTTTCACGATTTGCCATTTTTTTATATTATATGAGAATAGGATATTGATTTAAACTTACGAAATAAAAAAGAATCAGGCATGTTTAATATCTTGGATATTTTAGGAGATGGAAGTATTGAATGAGGTTTATAACATTATAATTACCACATAAACTTACTTAAACCTAGGATAAATCAAAAAAATTATTAATTTATACACAATCAGAAAATAGCAAAAAACTGATGATTCAAGCATTCTGCCGCAGTAATCCTAATCTGTGGATCATAAGTGAGCATTTTCTTAGCAAGGTCAGCAGCAATGTTTGGCTCTGGGCAGTTCTTAAAATTCTCAATAAAATTCCCAGTTTTCTTAATATTCAGCGCTGTAAGTATAGCTTTCCCACTAATATTACAATGTTTAGTAAGTTTATTCAAATTATCAACAGTCGGTGGTCCAAGCACAGTAGCTTGTTTTATAAACTGATCTCCTTCATCACGACCTGTAAAAACTGGAACACCATTAAAAAGTTCAATAAAAATACACCCAGCGGCCCATATATCAATACTTGTTGTATAATTTGAATTACAAAAAATAAGCTCAGGTGCTCTATAATACCTAGAGACAATATAGCTGGTATTTTTATCATTTGTAAGTTTTTTAGCACTACCAAAATCACATATTTTTATTGATAAATTCTTTGGGTCTATCATAATATTTTCAGGTTTTAAGTCCCGGTGCATTATGTTTTTATTATGAATATAACAAAGACCTTGAAGGATTTGTCTAAAGATTATTATAACTTCTTTATAGTTCAAAGGATTTAATGATTTAAAACGATAACGAAGATATCTTGATAGGTTTTCAGGATAATACTCAAAGACTAGATGCTGAATACATGATCCAGTATCAGTGATTGTGTAGAAAATATCGAGTAATCGGATACAGTTTTCACATTCTGAGACTTCGGTTAAGATAGAAAATTCTCGTGATATAAGTGCACCAGATTTTAAAGTTCTTTTTATTGCAACAGTTTTTAATGTTTCTAAGTTAAATGCTTTGAAGACAGTTCCAAAACTACCTGACCCTAATTGACATAAAAACTTATAATTTGGAGTATAGTTACTTGTATACCTCCGCATAAATTAGATACGCTTACTAGGATACATTTATTATGTATTATAATAGAGACACTAAGATTTAGTTGGATATAATATGCAATTCGCTGACTATACTCAAGAAGATTTGAACAAAATTAGGGTAATTTAAAAGTAGTCCAAAGCACTTGTGAGACGACTATTGAATAAGAAAATCAAAAAAAGAATCAGTAAGACACCTTATAAAAGTGATAGTCTTCAAAAACGTAATGTTATTATCCCCCCAGCTCCGAGTACTAAGAAAATAGTTACCCCAAGTCTGCTTAAAGCAATGAGAGGACCTCCAAAGATAAAGTCTGTGCCAAAATAGTGTAATTTAATATATTTTNGAAATGGTAAGATCCTGTTGTTTTTTGTAAACTTTGATTGTGTTATTATGTATTCACATTTTTACCAATATCACTTCTTTATTTTACCAATAAAAATAAACTTAAAGCAAGTAACTTATGTTTAATTATTTAACTTGCGAACTTGGTGACAGCTTTAGTTCCTTCACTGACAGCATGTTTGGCGAGTTCTCCAGGAAGAATTAATCTAACGCTAGTCTGAACTTCTCTGCTTGAAAGTGTTCTTTTCTTGCCATATCTTACAAGTTTGCTAGATTCCAAGCAGCTTTTTTCGAAAATATCGTTGATAAAAGAGTTCATAATGCTCATTGATCTTTTAGAAATACCAATATCTGGATGGACTTGTTTCAAAACTCTATATATGTATAATGAAAAAGTCTCTGATCTTTTCTTGGATTTTTTCTTCTCAGTGGTAGCTTTGACTGGAGCTCCAGCTTTTTTTTCAGCTTTCTTTGTTTCTTTTACCATTTATAGCATGTAAACTTTCTTTCCTATTTATATAAAAAAATTAGAACTTAAATAAAATATTATTGGCTAATTGTAATATCTAGTTAAAATGGATTTATAAGATTAGTATTGTGGAATATTAAGACAAAGTAAGCTATTGTAAAATTATGGATATAATCAATTTCTGTATTTTTTTATATAGAGTTTTATTACTTGTGTAATATTTTATACCTTTACTTTATATTATCAAAATATCCTTCTTGTGTATGGTTTTTAATAAGATAAATTGGGATAAGTAGAATATCTTGAAGATAAAAGAATGTTTGTGATTGGATAAATTTAAGTAGGCTTTGGGTGAAAAATTATTATTTTTTGGGGATTTTAAAGTAGGCTAATTATATGAAGATATAAATATGATATAGTTAAAATACTAGGATTTTATGTTAAAGTTAAGAAGTTAAAATTAAGTTGTTCTTATGTGAAAGATTAGAGGGAATATTTTATAGGAGAATTTTGTGATTGTATAGATTTATTAATTGGGAATATTTTAAATATTGGAAATTGTATTCTGGCATTGAGATGCTGAGTATGAGAAAATATTTGTTCAGTTTAAGATTATGAAAGCAAAAAATTTTTATAGAAATCATACTAATTAGATTATCAAATACAATTTTGTTATATTGTAGGGTTATTGATAAAACATAGTATTATGGTAAAGGCATTTTAAACTATGATTCCAATATAAAATGTATTTATTTGCTTATTAAAAATAAGAGAAATTAATTATACTAATAAAATATACCTAACTTCTTTTTCCTATAAATTTATTCTACTAAAACTTCTATAAATTTGATTATAGTAAAACTAATACTAACCTAATTTAATTATGTATCTTTCACTAGGTGCATCTATGATATCAGCATTTGATTTACGAGAATAATTACTCAAACGTTCTCTTGCTTTTCTCGCTTTTTCTTTCAAAGCTTCTTCTTTAAGTCTATTAGTATACATATCTTCAGCTCGTCTTGCTTCCCTCTTAAAATTTAAAATTTTTTCATTAATTTCCTTCTGCTTTCTAAGATACTCTTGAACTCTGTCAAATTTTTTATTTTGATCAATACTAAATGATGTATTTCTATAAGTTGTAATTTTACTCATACTAGATATTTTCTCAAATTTATCTTTTGATAATTCATAAGGAAGTTTTTTTAATGTCCTTTCACTATATGATTTCATCTTATTTTGGATTTTTTCAGTAATTTTCCTTTTATAATCTTCTTTATGTTTTGCTGCTCTTTCTAGTTTGATTCTAATTTTTTCTGATAGTCTTCTTTCCTTTCTACCATCAGCGAATTTTTTTGTATGAAAAACACTAGGGATTTCTTTTGATACTTTAGATTTAGTTTTTAAAATCCCTGGTATATCTACAGGTTGTTCATCATCTAAAAGTTTTTCCCAGCTTTCATAATCATTTAATTTGATTTTATATTTATACTCTTCTTTTTGTATAAAGTAAACCGGGTCTTCTTTAAGCATATCAAGTTCACTTTTTGTAAGTCTTTGTTTTAAAAAACTTTTTGGACTTAAAGGAGCTTCAAGAATTTTAGGTTTTTTTGTAACATTTCCATACTTATCAAAAATATCATCAAGTGAAAAATCATCAGGATTTATAGGATCTTTGTTCATTTTTCGTCTTATTTCATTTAATTCTTCAAGCATTTGTTTTTTAACTTTAAGTAATGATTTCGCATGTTTTTTATTCAAAGTTTTACAAGGTTCAGGCAAACTACATAATATACAATGGATTTTTGCTCTAAGTGTCCTTCGAGCTCTACGATCTTGTTTGTTTATATTGTTTAAATTCTGTTCAAATGATGATTTTGGCATTGTTGGGCCGGTTTTAGAAGTTGAAGCTAGTTTTTGAAACGAGTCATCAAAAGATTTTTCTTGCAACTGTTTTGATGCTAGTTTTTCAGCAGTTCTGTCTAAAGATACTAAGAGCTTTAGTAATTCAGCATTCATTTTTAGTATTAATATCCTAAGTCTAAGCAACAAACTCCAAGTCCTAAGACATCATCTCCATAATTATCTTCTAGAGCACTATAGCTCCATACAGTTGGAGAAATTATATGCCATCCCATAGCTCTAATAACAGTATATCCTCCAGAATGTAATTCAATAGTCGTGCACAAATGGTATCCAGTATCACAAGAAATAAATGCTTCATCTAAAGTACACTCAGTACATCCAAGAGTAATAAATCTAGGTTCAACTTGTCCAAATGCTCCAGCAGCTTCACTCATTATCTCTTCATCAGTAATTTCTCTATCATAATATCTAAGTTCATCTAATAACCAAGGTACAGGACATTCTTCAATTTTAACTGGTGTATTCCCTAAATACAAACTATGATCATTTGTCTCTGTCCATCCTTGTGTTGAATTATCTCTATCAAAAATCCCATTAACAAACAATTTAATATTCAAAGTACTTCTAACAACAGCAACATGAGTCCATCTATGAAATGGAATATGAGCATAACTTTCAACAAACTCACCTTCAGGGAAATCTTGAATTTCAGTAGTTGTTATATAAACTCTTATCATCCTTTTTTCTCTATCATAAAATATCCCAGGCGTCCTTTGAAATATCCCACTTTCTTCATCATCAAGACCTTTTTGTATAATTGGACACCATCTAAGCCCAACCTGATTAATAGTATCTTCTTTTTCTAAAAACATCCAAAATGTCATAGAAAATACTTCTGTGCTTATACTTGCTGTACTTGGAATCTCAACATATTCTTCACCTGAAAACTTTGCACTTGATCCTTGTCCCCAAGCTGAATGTCCAGCTGAAGGTGCAGTTTTACCATGATTCCCATTACCTGAATAATCTAAACACTGATTATCATCAAAAGTCCAATATCCTTGTAACCCTGTAGGCTTGCTATTTGGCTTTATAACATTCTCCCCATCATATATGCAAATACCTGTTTCCAAAACCATATCGCATTCTAGTCCTAACACCCCTAGTGTAAGTAAAATAAACATCCGTTTTTATAATAAACCCTATATGAAATATATTAAACTAATGGCCACCTGATGATACTAAACCACCTAAGCATTTCTCAATACTTCCAGCAAAGTTCCCCCATAACTTATTGAATTCTTCAATGTATTTTTTCGCTATTTCCTCATCTTCGAATATCACAACGTTTTCGTGATTTTTATTAGATGCTTGACGAGTCCAATTGTAGCTCCCTGTTATTACTGTTGATTCATCCATGACAACAAATTTGTGGTGCATATGAGCTTTAGGGTCTAAGTCAACTCTTACTTCATAACCTTCGTCATGAAGTTTTTTTACATCAGAACCTGGCATACGCATCATTTCATCATCAAATATCATTTTTATTTGAACGCCACGATTTTTCGCGTCGCGGATTGCGTTTGCTAAGGTGTCGTTGGTTAAGGCAAAGACGCAGATTAACATAGTTTTTTGAGCTCTTCCTAGATGCTTGACTAGTTTTTTTTCAGATTCAGAGCTTGGGAAGAAAAAGGCTTCACGTAATCTTTTTTTAGGCTCCATTGAGTCAGAAGAGATAAGTTCGATGATTGATTTCCCCCAGTTTAGCTTTGTCGCATCAGAATCAACTATTTCAAATATAGTCCTTACAGCTTCGTTTATTAGACCACGGGGAGCTGTTGAGTTATGGAGAAGCTCTTTGAATTTTTTAGCATAGTCCTGAGAACCTGCATTAGCTTTAAGAAATTCAGCTATTTCGGAGCTAGATGTCTCGACAACTTTAGCTTCCTCAACTACTGGCTCAGGGGCTTTTTTAGTTCTTCGACCTTTTGTTTTAGTTTCTTCCTTTTCAACAGGTTTTTCTTTAGTCGCTTCCTCATCAGGATTTCGCGCTTTTTTCCCTCTCGGCATATTTATTATGATACAGTACTTTCTTATATGAATTTGGTGATGAAATGTTTAATTTTAAGGAAAAAACTTAGAAAAATGTGCTTGTGTTTATGGGGATATAAAAATATTCATGCCTTGAAAAATAAAGCCGTAATTTTTTTAAATATGGGACTGGATAGTCTAATATTTTGTATCCTAAGCCGTTAAAGTATGATATTATTTCATATTCACTTATTCTATACACTTAAAGCAATTATCAGAAAACATAATTTAAAAATAAGCAAAAACTATCAATAGCAAGAGACTTCAAGAGAAAAATTCAAAATGATTTAAAAGCAAGTCTTTTAATACAACAATCCTTTCTAGCAAAAATCTCTTTACCCTAAAAGCTATAAAAACTACTTAGATAACCCTAACATAAACTCAAATTTTTAAAACCTTCATCTTTTACACATAAAAAACTCTATACAAAATACAATTCAAAAGAAGTAAAACTAGAAAATTTATTAAATATAATTTCTATAATAAGCAATCTTTGTCTTGATTTCAGCTTATAATATCATCAAAAAACAATTTATCCCAAGTCCAAAATGCTAAAACAAAGCACAAATTTAATTTGGTTAAACTTATAACAATATTTCTGTTCTTTTTAAACTTACTATCAATATTAGTATAATTTCTAATATAAAATAATGGGTTGCAAAGAATGCAAAGAGACTAAAGCTTATAAACAAGCTGGAGAAGTTACTGCTGTTATTACAAATTATACGAGTATGTTTTATGATGGACTTACTAATGAGAATTTTACAGTTGATGTAATTATTAGAGAAGATACTGTTTTAAATACTGATTCTGGATCGGATGAAAATATTGTTTACTCAAAGAAAAATGATATTAATCCAATGAAGAATGATGAGAAAGTTGCTTTGGCTAATAAGATAAGTGAGAAAGCTAGAAAAAATAGGATTTATAATGTTAGGGAACAAGATGAGAAATTTAGGATTTCTCTTAATGCTGAGAAGCTGTTAGTGAATATACAGAGACAGTTGTATAAAGATTTTAATGAAAATAAAGAGTAAGATTTAGTTTTTATTGTTTATTTTTTTATGATTTTGATTAATTGGATAGGCTTTGAATATATTGTAAGCGGTTTTGATAAAATCTGGATGTGTTTTAAATGGCTTTAGTAGTTTATTTGAGCTGTGATTTTATTGTAAATATTGAATTATCACTTTTATTTGAGAGAAATTATAAGCTTTTATTATAGTTATGGTAAATATTCTTGATATCATTGAGCTAACGATATCTTAACTTTTGTTTATTAAGTCTTATATGGGATAGCTAATAATTTTCAAAAAATTAAGCATTATTACCCTGAAATCTAATAGTTTAAATATTTCTATTATTCTAAAGCTTCAAAACATACCATAAAGAGTTTTTATCATTTCAAAATTTCTTAATTCTTAAGTATAGTCATGATAGTTAGGAAAACAACAAATCTTTGGAAAAAATCAAATTTTTTTTATAGTGAAAATAATTATTAAAATGATGGATTTATGAATAAAATAGCCTATATCTAATTTTTTGACTGAAGAAATACATTGAAAAAAATGCATGAGCAAACTTTTCTTATCTCATTCGGGAAAAAAAGTTTATCATATATCTATTTTGCATAAAAATGGATCCTAATAATACAACTAAACATTTTATAACTAAAGCTTATATCAAACATACATGATAGTTCTATGTTTCTGTCTATATCTCGAAAAATATATCACCATAATCCAAAGCTTCTATAATCAAAAAAGCTCCTATCTTCCACATCTTCTCATTTTCTTCAAGATACAATTTTTTGCTTAAATATACCATAAAAACTATCAATCCGTTGATATTCTCTACCCATAAAACTTCTTCTATAACTAGCCTCTAACACCCATTTCATTAATTTCAATCCTATAATCCCTATCCCAAGGTAACTTTTTTCTAACTATTAAACAACATCCAAAAGACATGACCTCAAAAAATACTTACGAAACCACTTTCCACACAAAACACAAACTCCTACATCAAAACCATCATCAAAGCACTTACAAAATCAACCCCACCATCAAAAAGATCATGTATTCAATAGACTCTATTTTTAGTAAGAATGCCTGAAGGTTCATTGTTTGGATAAAATATGAGAATAGAACAAAATCAGTTAGAAAAACTTAATCTTTATAACCAGTTCTACAACTAACACCTCAATTTAACTTAAAAACTCCTTTAAAACAAGCTATAAAAAGCTAGATAAGGGAATGGATTACACCCTGTTTCTGCCAAAATATCAAGATCATTAGCTTGTGCCTCTTTATCTAAAGTTTCAGTGCATAGTACACGAAATTTCCTTCCATGCTTTTTCTGTAATTCCATCTTCTGCTGGTGGGATCGACATTGAGATGAACTTCTTGTCCCAATGAAGTTTGCAATATCCTTCCACTTTCTGTATATTTTTCGGGCTGTTTCAAATTTAGAATGCTCAATTGGAGTCCAAGGCCCGGTATTTATGTTTGATTTTTCCTTATGTTCTTTATCTTTCATGGTTAGTATAAAGCTTAATTAGTTCTTAATATGGAAATTTTAAAAATTTAATTTAGTATTAGAATTTAGAATAATGCTGATTAGAATTGTGATATATGTTGATATGAGAATTTATTTTTAGGTGGTATTAGATAATAATAAAAATTGTTGGATAAACATAAGTTTTGGATTGAAGTATAGATGATTAGTATAAGATATTACGTTGAAAGGTAGGATTTTTTTGATTTGGATTGATTTTAAGAATTTTATAGGGTATGATGGGTAATTATGATGTTTGGAGAAGGCTAGGAATTGTAAGGGATTAAATAGGTTTGGATAAGATGATAGAAAAGAAGTGGTATAAATATTAATAATTTTTGGTTTATTTTAAGAAGATTTAAATCATATGGAATGATGGGTTATTTGTTGTAAAGGTTTTTTGTGATGGGAGTTGAATGAGAAAATATTGTGAGTTCTGAATATAAAAATAGTTTTTAGGATTTTATTGTATGTTTGAAGAGTATAAAATAATATTTGAGGGTGTAAGATTTTATAAATTGCTTGGAAAAATAGTGAAGTTAAAAGAAATAATCGTGCCTTTATTGGGTTTTTATGACATTTTTATCATAAAGATTAATTTACTAGTTTAAATTTTTAAAGTAGATGTGTGAGTATTATATGAAGATTATGTATATTTAGAGACAGTTTAGAAAAATAATGAGTTTATAGTTTATTTTGTATTTTCAAGGTGTTTTAGATATTCGATTTGGGAGAAGTCTAGATATTCATAAAATTCTCTGCTTTCTTCAGCTTTCATGCGATCTTCGTACTCGCTTCCTGCAAAGTTCACAGCTAGTTTTGAAATTTTTTTAAATATTCCTTTTGCAAGTTTTCTTGAAAAATAATTAAGTATCTTATACGGGATATACCTCGTTTTAGGATCAAAATTCGTCAAAAGCGTCACATGCAGTTTATTTAAGGTAATCGGCCTAATAACAAAAGCGATACCATTTATATGTGCCCTTTTAGTCGGGAATTCCGGGAGCCTGACACCTTTAAACACTTTTTCCTGATCACAAGATCTAGAATAAATCACAGTACACCCAAGTGTTGACAATAAATTCGCCCCAAACCCATAAACAATCGCATGTCTTTTAGGTAAAATTTTAGACTTTAAATTCAAAGAAATAATTTTCTTAGTCTTGCCTAATTTAGCTACAGTCACNCCCAAACCCATAAACAATCGCATGTCTTTTAGGTAAAATTTTAGACTTTAAATTCAAAGAAATAATTTTCTTAGTCTTGCCTAATTTAGCTACAGTCACACTTTTTTTACAAAATGGTACCCAATAATGAAACAAATCAGTTTCATATACCAAAGATATATAATTAGTATATGGAACATTAATTTCAGCTTCAGTCAATAAAAAACAAGTTTTAGTACCTCCTGTTTTTTTATATCTAACAGTTATGCTACCTGTTGACTCTAATATCCATCCTTCTTTATCTGTTACTAATTGTAAAACTTGCATTATTTCTCCATAGTCGCTTTCAAGTTCAATTATTGCAGGATGATCGCTGTAAATTCCAGGGTGTTTATTTCTAAGCTTTTGCAACATGTTTATAGCTTCACCAAATTCAGTGTTATTATAAAGATTGATTATGTTGCTAAGGACATATTCTGGATTTTTTTTCATTAGGTGTTTAATTCTTATATTGTGTTCTTTAAGAAAATCAGTTGGAGGAGGAAGGAGTGCTTTAGCTTTATTATAGTCTTTTCTAAGAATTGCTTTCCTCCAAGGATCAAACCATTCCGGCAGTTCAAAAGATTGATTTTTCAACTTGTGCATTTCCTGAATCTCTTCTTCGGTTTCAAAAAGCAATTTAAAAGCCTGTTCAGTGTTTCCTTTTAAGAAAAGCTTTATTGATTGAGCTATTGCGTCCATAACAGATGCATAGTTTGATAAGAGTATTTCCATATTATGTATAAATAACAACTTAAAAAAAAATTATATCTTAACTAAAACATAAACTTCCCTAATAAAATAACTATTTTTTCTTTAAATTCTAAATAAAAGCGCTATTTAAGTTGTCCTTAACTATCCACACATGATCAATTACCAGGCCTTTTTCTGAATTAAACTGCTCATAATACAAATGAGTCATGTTATAAACATGTAATCTTCCATATCCATAATCATTACTTGTAAATTTATTCCATTCTTCATGAGCTTTTACAAACTGCCTACTATGTCCTTTAATATTCCCAGAGCTCCCACTACTTATATAAATTGTAGAGTTTGGGTTTTTATGATAATTTTCCCCTTCTTCAATACTTCCAACAGTTTTATTTTTATAAATAGCTCCATTTCTCTGATACTGGTTAATATCTCCTTGAATAACTAAATCAACTCCTCCATTATGAATAATATCTTCTAAATTATGTCTTATTGCCATAGCTGATGTTGTACATTCAGAGTTTTTTCTTTTAATAGGAAGTTTCCAATCAACTGAACAATAGAAATTCCTTGATGATAACATAATCACCCAAGGTCTAATTTTTCTGTTTTCATTAGCTTTTTCAAGATCTTTTATAAGCCATTGGGTCATGTTATAAGCTTCATCTTGCATTTCTTTATGTAAATAAGCTTCTGTGCTTATCATTATATAATGACCTCTACCAATATCAAATGAATAAAATCTTCCTTTGCCTTGATTAGCATCATTTGCAGGCATATCAAATCTTGCTTCATATTCGATATAGTTTTCAGTATATTCATTATGCCCAGGTATAGTCATATAAGGTATAATAGCAGAAATGGGTTCTATAAGATTAAGCCATGAATCTCCAACAGCTCCATCAATATCTTTCATAGAATAAGCCATGTTTCCTAAATGTAAAATTGCATCAGGTCTACTTATTTTGATATGCCTTAGAATACTATTTTTTGTCATCACACCTGATCTCCCTCCACCCCAATTTGCAAGTATAAGAAAATCTGTTTCTAGTATATCATGATCTAAAGGAGTCCTTGCTCGGAATATGTATTTTGAACTCCACCCATAACTACTTCCAGTATAATATTGGTATAAACAACCTTGAACTATTTCTAAATGAGCATCATGAATTCTTTTGGTTTCCCAAAAGCTTTTATCTTTTGCTTCATGGAAATGGGCATCTAATGTTTGCCAGTCAGATGCATTTTCACAAAGCAAAGCTTTGTAAGTAAGATATGTTGATATTGGAGTTAAAGTTACCCATCTGAGATTGATTATGTTTGAAGTTTCGTTCCAAGAGAGTTTTATTTGCTCAGGGGCAAAATAACCTGAATAAACACAGAGGATATTTAGTGATAGCCAAAGAAACATATTTTTTATAAGCTGATGATTAATAATTTACATTATTTCTATCATTTAAAAAGGCTAAATCAGCTTTTCGGCTTAGAGTTTGGACTTCACCAACTTCAATTTGCTTTTTTTTAGTGTCTAAAACTTGGTTTTTAACTTTGTTTATTAGATTCTCATAGCCAGCACCTTCATCATCTTCATATTTATTGTATTGGTTTGTTGTATGGCCTTTTTTAAGGTCTTGAAGTGCCCGTTGAACTTCTCGTTGTGGGATTATTTTCTCAATCGCTTCTTCTCGGTCGTAGTGTTTACAAACAATTTCCCCTTTTTCAGACGCTTTTTCCCTAACTAAAATTGTATTCATACCTGAGTTTAATTCCCAATACTCTTTAGGAATACTTAATTTCTTACTAGTTTCCCCACAATTAATCAACCCAGGGCATTCTTTTTTCCATATTTTGCTCTCACTAGACTTTCCAGGTTTTTTTATTGGTGGGAGTTTTTTCTTCCTACTCGACTTAAGATTATCAGAAAGTAAAGCTTGTAGTTCATATCTGAAAATTAAAAAATCTTCCAAATTACTTTCATCAACAAATATATGAGGTTCTGAATTTTCATTCCTTAGCACCGATTTCAAATCTGTAAATCTCGGCAAAAACTGGCCTTTTAAATTAGGAACCTTATCTAAAACATTCTGGAACTCATCAAGTGTTATCAAACCTTCATCATTTTTACTTCTAGACTTGAGCATTCCTATACTTCTCATAACCCATTCATATCGTCTTAAAGCTTTATCCCGACTAAGTTTTTCTAATAACACCCTACTTGAAATATTCATCTCAGTATTTTCTTTAGAGAATATCCTTTCAATAACTTCAATCATTTTATAAACTTCATCAGGAGATAAGCATCCATCTTCATCAACATCAGTTAGATCAAAAATCAGTTCAATTTTTTTGTCATTTGGGATTCTGGAAAGTAATGTTAAAGCTAACATTATATCATGAAGTTCAATTTCTGAGGTTATTTGCTCGACTTGACCTTTTTTTATGTACTCTCGAACACAGAATCCTAAATAATTTTTTACTTCGGAATAGATGCTCAGAGATGTTGTCGTTATTGAGTCTGAGGTCTTTTCGAAGAATTTTCATAAAGGTTGGTTTTAGTATGACACCGTTTTTTGAATTTGTGCCCTTACGGAATTCACGCCAAAGGTTGATAAGGCATTCTCTGCTTGAGACTGAATAGGAGTTACTTTGTTTTTGGAATTGAGCAAGCTCTTTATCAGATGGAAAAGCTAACTCCCCGGTTTTCGTGAGGACTAAACTGCTTGGGTTACGCTCTATTTGCATTATTCAAAGGTAATATAGGAGATTTAAATGGTTGAAATAAAATATTCATATCTAAAAGTACTTAATATATACAAGATCTTATAGTAAACCTTATAAAAAAACCTAAAAAAAATATAAAATCAGCGCATTAACAGTAAATTTATATAGCCCAAATAGTTTGTATTGTAAATCCTATATTAATAAAAATATGTTGAGGATTCTTGTTTTCATTACCCTTATGAGCTATACTTCAGCAAACCAAGGTTTTGTTTTCTCTCGAGGAATTACTGATATGTCTAAAAATATCGCTAGTATCATTCCATCCATTTTCAGTAACTTATCCTTCTCAAATAATTATCAAACTAGTGTCACCCTTTATGATGGGAGGATCCAAGTTAACTACACCTTATCAAATTTTACTTTCAAGGACTTCTATATCCAACCTAAAAATATATCTGTGTCAATATCCAATAATGGGTGGATATCTTTGATTTTAAGCAACATTTCATTTAATTTATACTACAACTACAACGAAACAGGATTTGGTATCAATAAAACAGGTCAAGCTATATCAATGATCACTAAATCCAAACTTATAATCAATATTTATATTTATTATTTTAATGGAAGTACTACTGCTATTATAGATAGAATTAATATTACATTTATAACTGGAGCTTGTAAAACTATAGCACCTGGGTTGACTATGACGATTATAGTAAAAACCAACGAGATTATAATTAAATATTTAGATACACCGCGATCTCTTGGCATTTTACCTAATGATATGACTACATATCTAAATAAGTATTTAAAAAGCAATCAATATTCAATAAACATTAAAGATGTATTGTTGTATATGGATAGTTATTTAATGAACAATATAACTTTAACTCCTGATTATGTTTCATATCCAATAAACGGGATGATATTTTCAACAGATAATGAAAAACCAACAACTATAATTATACCAACAGATTTACCTTTAAGAATTCTAAGTACATATGCTAATGAGTCTCAAGTTATTATATCAAAATATACTTTACAAACTTATTTTAATGCTTTTAATCAAGAATACCCTATTATGAATATAACAAGTTTACCAAGTACAATTCCTAGTATTTTAACTACAACAAGTGGATATTTCCCTGAATTTTATACTAAATATGGTCATACTAATATATCATTTACTGCACAAAAGCCTAATACCCCACAGATTTTTATTATGAATAATAGTATTATATTAAGGACTAATGTAACTATAGGGCTTAATGTTTTAGTTAATGGGGTTTATACAAATATTGTTAATTATTGGTTTAATTCTGAATATCAGTGTAAGATTCAAATCAGTTCTGATATTGTTTTTGGAAACTGTATGAAACCTAAGGTATTAAGCATGAGGATTTTGTCTGGGGATAATTTTGCTAATGTGCTTAGTTTGGAAAGATTCACTTCAGATTTACTGCAAATGATTTTCCTTATAGGAGAAACTTCATATTTCTTCCCATCGATACCTTTGAACTACCCTGCTAATAGCACATATCAGGCATTGAGGACTATTTATAATCCAGATTATGTTTTATTAGCTTTTTAGTTATTAACCCTTAGTTATTTGATAGAATTTTATATTAAAAAACTTAATTTGTGTAGTTTTTTTTTTTACACTATACTCAAGTCTGCTTATCTTTATATATTATAAATACAACAAAAAACAGATGTTCCAATAATTATTTGTATCGACTACCTTAACCTAATTATTACTCAAGTTCATCTAAGTGACAAGTATTTAAATTTGGCTTCCAGTATACATTGTCTAAATATTCATTTGCAGCAAGTTCTGCTAAAGTAGCATTGGTAATACACTTAGTCGACATAAAAGTGTTTTTTTGTAGCTTCTTATCTTCAATATCAAACAAGTCTGTTAGTTCCTCCAGTTCTTTCCCTGTAATTGGTTTGGTATATGGATAGCTATATAAACTTTACTCTGGAATCAAATCATTTTCTTCAGCTTTTTCATAACTATCCTCGCTGCTCATGTTTTCAAAGAAGTTTATGTTTGATTTTCCATTAACAGTTTCCCTTTCAATATCATTGTAACAATCAAGTTTTACTTGAAAAAGTTCCCAACCGTCGATAATTCCCATAGATGTGCTTATTGAATCAATTTTACTGTTGACTAACAAATTAATCATTTTGTATACATGGCCTGTACACCCTATGGTTGTTGAGTATTTTTTACAGTCAAGGACATTATAAGTTGCGATATCGATTAAAATCTGAGGAAAATCAGCATTAACCAATGCTTCAATATACTCTTTTGCTGAACTGTTTAATAATGCCTCTATAAAAACTGTAAATGCATGATGAAAGTAAGAACTCCACTTGTATTTTTCTAATAACAAAACTATTCTTTCGATTTCTTTTGATATCTCACTAACTAAACTAGGAAAATTGCAAAGAAGCACAAATAGTTCAAGGATTATTAGTCTGTGCTCTCCAAAGCTTTGAACTTCAACGCCAAACTGCATGAGGATTTTCCCCTCACTTTCTCCACACAAAATATCTGCAAACTGTCCTATTCTCTTATTAATATATTGAACAACCAAATCTCCTGAAGATCCCAATATACACTTAATAACATTTCCTGCATTTCTCACAACCCATATATCAGCAGATGATATTTTATCTAAAATCTGACCAATAATCATTTCTGATATAAAATATTGGTATATTTCCTCTTCTTTACTAATTCTGCATAGAATACCACTAGCGTTAAAAGATACCATATAGTTTTTACTGCTTATGAGTTTTGTCGTTTCTGCTAAAAGTTCATGTCTTTTATCTAAATCTCCTTTGCTTGTTAGTATAAGATATACAATATCGGCAATTGAGCTAGACTTTATATGTTTAAGCATGGTTATGTGAAGAGATTCTTTGAAAATAATTGTAAGAAATTCTTCAGAATTGTAACTATAGCAGCTTTCAAATGCTTTTTGGAAATACCCAGCTAATAAAAAATTCAAAGGTCCTTCACGGGTGATAAAAGAGAACAAATAATGTATAAGTCCCGGTTCTTGGAAAAGGATTTTACTTATACAAGGTAGGTCATTTGTAAAAAATTCACTGGCCACAAGAGGAAACTTACAAGCTTGTAAAGTGTTTGCTGGGTCAAGAGGCTCTTCTATGATATAACGGATGAGTTGTTGTACTATTTCTCTAGTTATACTGTATGGTTATTACTAAGATGGGAACTCGGGATTCAAGCAGCATATTTCGTCTACAGTCCGATCATTGTTTAGAACATCATCTAAATCAGGGTTTGCTTTAAGGAAACTGCTGTATTGAGTTGCTAATACTGACTTTCTTGATTGCATTTATCTTTTTATATAATATCTCATCATGGAAATGCTATTTTTTTTGGGTTTTTTATAAGTTTAAGTTGCTATGTTAAGGATTAGAAATATAAAGTATAGAGATGCTGAAAAATTATCTTTTTATTAAGCCAATATAAGTTAGTCCAAAGAGACAAAATTATAGTTTAGGCCCTGATAAATTATGTAAGCATTATTTTAGGATTTTTTTGATTTATCTTAATTAATGAAGAGAAAGAAAAGGTAGCAAGGGCTTGGAAAATGGTAAATATTTTATTAATTAACACTATAGGGAAAAAGAATAAACATAAAGNATAACATAACAAAAATTTTTGGTCAAGTAGTGTAAGAAAAGGTAGCAAGGGCTTGGAAAATGGTAAATATTTTATTAATTAACACTATAGGGAAAAAGAATAAACATAAAGTTTAAAGCGAAAATTGTTAATATTTTGAATATAAAAAATGATATATTTTTGATTGTGATAAAATGAAATAACTTAGTTCCAAAATAGGTTTAGTTTTAGATTTTTGAAATTTTGTTTAAGTAAATAGTGAATTTGATGTGAAAAAAATAAAGATTTTTAAGATTCTGTTTTTATATAAAAAATTCTTTAGTATGTACAGATTCTGGAAATCCTATAGAAAATAAATACCCAACATGTAATTTTCAAACATTATTATTTTTTTAAATTTGCATTATAGCAAAAGTAAAAATTAATTATCAAGTTTGATCCTACAAGCAAAATAAACAATAAGTCCAAGCAATTTGAAAAATCCTATTTCTAATCATCCCATATTAACCCTATATCAACTACCTAAATTTAAAAACTAGCATCAATACAAAAATAATCCTTAATATAAATTAAATCAAATTTTAGTCATAATTCCTTACATCCTCAAACCAAATCTAAATCATAAACTCTAAATCAGCTTATATTTCTAACCCTTAGCGACTCTTAAATCCCCAAAAATAGGTTAATTTTCTCATCCACAACAATCTTCTTAAAACCCACAATCTCCTCAACACTTTCTAATAAAAAAAACTCAAAAAAAAAAACTATTCCTTCATTTCAACATATAAAAAACCCATAACAGTTTTCAATTCCTATAAACTCTTTCTACCTACATCTATTCCTCTCACTAAATTCAATTTTTTTAACATGTAATAATTATGGGCTGCTGTAACGCAATAACAAAATTCCAAGAAGATCAATCAACAGGAGAAATCAAAATCGAAACAAACCTTGAAGGGGCAAAGCCATTTCAACGTCGAGATGTCCGAAACAAAACCGTAATCCGAATTGTGACAAGGCAAATGATAAAATGTATAGAGGGTCATGTTGCAGATCATTATGAAATAAAAGAAATTCTAGGTGAAGGGGCTTATGGGTGTGTAAGAAGAGTAATTCATAAAGCTACAGGTGTTGAAAAAGCTATGAAGACTATAATGAAATCATTTGTAAAACTTTCTGAAGTCAAAAACATGCTTTTAGAAGTTGATATACTAAGAAAACTTGACCATCCTAACATAATAAAAATAACAGAAGTAATTCAAGACAATAGATGTTATCATATAGTCACAGAGTTGTTTTATGGAGGTGAACTTTTTGATAAAATAGTTGAACTAAAAAATTTCAAAGAAAAACAAGCTGCAAGATATATGCATCAAATAATATCAGCTGTAAGCTATTGTCATTCACATGGAGTTTTACATAGAGACTTAAAGCCAGAAAATCTTTTGTTAGTAGACCAATCGAAAAACTCTCCGTTAAAAGTTATCGATTTTGGTATATCAAGATTGACTAGTAATAGTTTTTCCCCTGCACGAAGATATGGACAGGTAATATTTAGTTAGCCTCATTATACAGCCCCTGAGGTTTTTAATAATGTGTTTACTGAAAAAAGCGACTTGTGGAGTTGTGGGGTCATTTTATATGTTATGCTATGTGGATATTTACCTTTTTTAGGGTCGAGAGAAAGTGATACTATTAGGCAAATTATTAATAAAGAAGTTGAGTTTCCTGAAAAAGAATGGAGTAAAGTGTCACAGGATGCTAAGGATTTGGCAGGATTAATGTTGGATAAAGATCCGAATAAAAGGCCTATGGCTAAAGAGATTATGATGCACCCATGGATACAAAGCAATATGAATGGGTTATGCCATAAGATAAGATTGGATTCTGTAAAAAACCTTATATTTTTTAGATCGCAGGAAAAAATACAACATGCTACATTTGAGTTTATAGTATCCCATTTATCTACACAACAAGAACTTAAAGAACTTCAGAATGCTTTTATGATTTTAGATGCTAATGGTGATGGGAAATTAAGTAGGGAAGAAATTATGGAAGGGATAGAGAAAGTTAGATTTACTAAGTATTTTGATATTGAAAGGATTATTGAAGAATGCGATGCTGATGGAAGCGATTATATTGATTACTCAGAATTCCTTACTGCAGCTATGGACTGGAGAGGAACTCTATCAAAGAAAAAACTCCAATCAGCATTCAAAACTTTCGATCTCAATGGAGATGGGAAAATCGATATAAATGAATTGAAAGAAATGATTGGAGGTTTAGATAACCAACAATATATAGAAATCATGAGAGATGCAGATAAAAATAATGATGGGGTAATTGACTATGATGAATTTGAAAAAATTTGTATGAAATTTATGACTGAGGGAGAAATTTTGTAATGAAGTAATTATAAACACATTTCTATTTCTTAGTTATAAGCATATAACCCTATACAATTTTAGCATATAAATGTTGGAAAGTTGTAAACTCATCATTATCCTAGCTTTCTTAGCGAATTTTTTCTTTTTACTTAATTTCTCACAACCCTGGGACCAATCATTAGCCTGGGAGGAATACATACAAAGATTACTCCCTGACCGTATGCATCAAAACATAATAAATTTCCCAACATATTGTGATGAGGTTTCAAGGTATCAATCAACATCAAAAATATACCTCAATTCATTAGGTATTCCAATAAGATCAAATAAAATATTATATGCAGATTATACTTATGATTCATATACAAGAAAAGTTTTAAGTAATTACACAAAACTTGTTATGCCTCAACATTTTACAAGAATGAACTCAAAATATCATCCATGGGAAAAACTATACCCAGAAATTTCAATGTTTTTTGTTCATGAACCAGCTTGGCATGACTATCATGAAATAGGAAAACATTTTCTATGTAAAGGTCAAAGATATAATCATATCCCAGGTAATCATCATTTGAATTTTAAAGATGAGACAGCAAATCGTTTACAAGAATATGGGAAAAAATACTATAAAGGAAGGGCGAATTGTTTTAATCATTTGACGATATTACCAAAAACATATGATTTATCAGACTTGAATCAATGTAAAGAATACTTTTCCCAACTTGCCCAAGAAAGTGGTCCACAAATCAATTGGATAGTTAAAATCTCAAGATATAGTCACAATGGCCAGGGGATAACTTTGATTGATGAAGAAAACAGAAAGCTTGCTTTAGAAGAATATGATTATGGGAATAAATGTAATGAAGCTTCTGGGTTTATTGCTCAGAAATATATTAATGATCCTTTTCTTATCGATGGGAAAAAGTTTGATTTTAGAGCTTATTTGCTTATAGCTAGCATGGATCCTTTAATGATTTTATTTCATGATGGGTTTGTTAGGATAACTCTTGATCAATATGACCCTGAGATTTCAGATCGATCTAAGCATTTGACAAATTTAGATGTTGCTGAAAATTACTTAAATAAAAAAAATGCATCTGAAAGTCAGTTTCAAGATGCACTTAATGATCAAGGTTGGGGATATAATCAATTTGAAGATTATTTAGTAAAAAATGGATATGTTGAGAAAGGATGGATGGATAATGTTTTAAGAAAAGAGATGAAAAAATATATGCTGCATATTGTTAGGATGAATCTTGGGCTTATGTTAAAACATCCAGGGGTTTTTGAATTGTTTGGTATTGATTTTATACTTGATGAAAAACTACATCTTTGGTTTATTGAAGCAAATCTTACGCCTTGTGTTACGGAAAAAAATGATATGAAGAGGGATTTGAATAGTAAAGTTTTACAGACAATTGTTGATATGCAGTATGCGATTATGTATAATGCAGATGTTGATAGTGTTATTGAAGGGAGCGATTTTGAGTGGATTTTTGATGATAGGAAGATTTTGTGGGAAAAGTATCATGGGTTGTTGGATATGGAGTGTGTGTAGGTTTGCGTTTGTATGGATAATTAGTCATTAAGTTAGGATAAAGATTTTTGAATAAAGTTAGGCTGGGATATTTGGTTACATTATTATATAGCTTTGAGAATGTATTTGTGAAAATTGTGATATTCAGATTGCAATGCAATATCTTCTCTAGCTTCAAATTAAACTCAATTATAATTAATATATATTATCTGGATCATTCAAAAGCCAAATTCATTAATTTTATTATTACATATTAATCCTTTACACATTTTCAATACTAATTTCCCTAATACAACATTACGAAATATTTCTCTATTTTATTGACATTTCAAAAAGAGACTATAATTTAGCCTACAAAACAAAAATAAAATACATAAAAACACACAATATCTAATTCACTTTCAATGACAAATTCCTATTTCATCATATTTTTATCTAAACTCATGTTCGACTATTTCCATTTATAAANTCTAATACAACATTACGAAATATTTCTCTATTTTATTGACATTTCAAAAAGAGACTATAATTTAACTTACAAAACAAAAATAAAATACCCAATACATAAAAGGATACAATATTTTATTCACTTTCTATGACAAATTCCTATTTCATCATATTTTTATCTAAACTCATGTTCGACTATTTCCATTTATAAAAATAATGCTAGACTATGGTATGCTAAGGATTCCAGGTTCACGGCCTTTCAAGTTATNAAATAATGCTAGACTATGGTATGCTAAGGATTCCAGGTTCACGGCCTTTCAAGTTATCCCCAAAAAAAGAACTTCAAATCCGTGAACAATCTTGGGATAATCGTTTTCATCTAGGACGGATTCCTGACTATAATGCACTTCAAGATAGACACTTACAGTTAATGGGCATAACGAACCGTAAGAAAAAAATCATAATAGGCCCAGGAAGAGTACGTAAAAAAAAAGAAGTTTCTTCAAAAGACTTAGCTCAATGTACTTCATCAAAATCAATAAGAAGACCGCCAGTAATCAAAAACCAAATCATTAAAAAACTGAAGGACTCACTTGTTGGAATATGGGATCAAAAGTCAATTCCACAACCACAAAGAGAAGTTTTCTTGCAGGCAATAGAAAAACTTTCAGTTAAAAAACAATCTTCGATGCTGGTTAAAGAAATTGACTTGCTTAAATCAGATAAAAATACCGCACAATTAGCTATTAGGGCTGTTAAAGCTAGAGAACATTCTTTGAATGAATTAAAAGAGTTTGCTGATACTATATTAAACGCATCTAGTACAATCAAACATAATTCAGTTGAAAGTTTGTTGAATTTAAGAATGCTTTCGATACATGTTGTAGAATGTATACAAGCATGGAGAAATTGCCTTCATGAAATGGACCCTGAGTCCATACCAGAAAACCTGAAGTTTATATGGGAAAACGAAAACTACCTTATCAAAATGCAAAACGACACAAAGTTCTTAGCTCAAACCCCAATGGCTGCTTTTATTGACTTTGTCCCAAACGACCCTTTTTTCATCCACTTCCGCAAAAACAATGATAAAATCGAACTTCCAGTCCAAAGCTATTTATTAAAAAAAATCAAAGATAGCGAAACTATATTACTTAATGAAGGGATGAAAATTTGTGAAGAACAAGAGATTTCAACACCTAAAGTTATGAGTATAAGTCAAAGCAAAAGCCGGCTTTCAATTGATGACCAGTCTAAAGATATAGTTTTTCATGAGATTGTTGGGGATATTGAGAATGAGATTATAAATTATACTGATGAAGTACCGGTTTTGATACAAGATAGTATGGGTAAACCAATAAACGCTTATGCAAATGCTTTAACAATGAGATATCCTGCTTTTTTATGGGCGAAAATGGGTAAGACAATTGTAGGACTAGTTACCCTTAACCTTGAAAATCAAAAATCTATGCATAATCGTCTTCATATATCCCATATATCAGCTGTAGATACTGAAGCTTTTGGTAAAATTGCTGAAAAAATCGTCAAATATATATGGAAAGAGTATCCATGCATTGAAATCCGTGTTGGGATTATATCGAAAATCAACGAACAAGGCAAATATGAGTCAGAAAAGTCTATAAAACAAGTATTTGACCAGTTAGGCTTTAGATGGAAACAAATGATTTACGCTATAAACGAAACCCCAGTACAACTTCTTGGACTTCGTCGTTCAGATACCACAGAAATCATTCAATCTGAGTCAATATTCGATGATTGTATTCAAATATCATATGCTTGTGCTTTACAAATTGGATCTGCAAGTTCAAATATAGTTGAACCAGGCCAATATTGTAGCGCTGTAGGGATATTATGTGCATTTAAACCTTTTAATGGGATTTCTCATGAGTATTTCACCCCACTTTATGGGAAAATGAAAGGAGTTCCCCCAGCTTTTAGATATCGTAAAGACATATCAGTTGATTTAGCAACAAAAGATATGAAATCTATAAACTTATCAAATTTAGAACTTAAGGATTCACTTGAAACTTCAATATCTTGTTCAGCTTTAGGACTTTCTTGGGGTAAATTTTTGCCTGTAGTATATAAAAATAAAAAGTACACAAGGATTTTTACAGATATTGAAGTACTTAAAAGTGATGATAAAACTGTTTATATTATCGCAACTGAAGACCCTTTTTATAGTGTATTTTTTGTTCCTGGAGATTATGGTAATGTGAAAAATCCTTTCTTTTTTGCTAAAGAAATATTAGGGAAGATAGAAAAAGTACAAGTCGCTCAAGAGTTGTGGATACCCAGTTTTGAGATTAAAGGGGAAAATCAAGTTAAAGAGTTAGAAGGAAGCTTGTGTGGGGATGCATGCATTGAAATATGTAAAGAAGTTTTTTGGTTTAAAGTTTGTTCAGCATTACACCCTAAAGGATCACTTATGGCTGGGGTGAATAATAATTGCTTGGTTATTGAAGGAGGGTTTTTGTTTGGGATGATACATGGAAAGATAGATGAAGAATTAGAAATCCCACTTTATGTTGTAAGAGTGAGTCCTGGAGATTTCATTTCTTTAAGTAAATATTAAAGCTTTAAGATTATTATATTTAGATTTGCTTTTTTTTATTGAATATTCATGTGCTTATGTTATAATTGTATATTAGTGATGATATAAATAATCTTTAAGAGTCAATACTTATATTATTATTTTTTTTTTAGTAATTAGTTTAAGAATTGACCTAAAAAGCCTAACTCAAATAAAAATAAGTATTAAATATTAATCAAAAAAATGGGGGATTATACTTTATATAAATGGAAAGCGATTGGGTTAGTGAAGATTTCGATGTGGATCAGGAAAATTTCAGCAGAGAGATAGAAAGATTTAATAGTGTGAGAAATGTTAATCAAATTGAGTCAGTGATTGAAATAGGAGTAGAAATAGTTATTTCTGATGGGCAAATTTGTGATGATGACAGTGCAATCCA
>MPUH01000725.1:0-38131 GCA_001970955.1 Stentor coeruleus | reverse complement strand
TATTGGTTTATTAAAATGATTGTTGTAGGTTATATAGTAAGGACTATATTTATGTAAGTTTTTTTATTGGATTTATATTAGTTTTTGATAAAACTGTGTATTTTATTTGTGAGAAAGTTTATTTTTTTGTTTTAAAATTGTGATTAACTCATTTATTACTATTGATTAATATTTCAAAAGATACACCAAAATCAATCAATTTTCATTTAATGCAAGTTAGATGATGATTTTCAGCCCATATAATTTTTTACCTAATAATTATAGGGTGAATTTTAATTATTAACTCTTTAAAATCATAAATAAAAAAAGTATGTATTTAGCATTAAAGGAATATAAAATTTCTAGCTTTGAAAGCAGTATATGTCCTTTAAGTGGTTATCATTAGCATTTATTATATTAAAATATTTATGTGAACATAATGCTTATTAATAAACTATTCAAAAGCTCAGTTTGTTTATTTGATAAATAATGTTTATTAAACAAATAATTATGAAAATGTAGTAGAGTAAATAATTTATTCAATTAAAAATAAAACACGCTTTATAAAAAATTTCTTATATTGATTTATAATAACTGATTCTGATCATTAAGTACGCTTCTAATGCAAAGTTTAATAAATGAATTCACTTATAAAATGGAATTAAAGGAATTTTCTGCTTTTTTAGCGTGCTTGTCAAATAACAAAGTAAAAGTCCCATTATTAGAAACTTATGTATTTGTAGAAGACTTATGTAGGAAGGTTTTTTTTAATGATCGGAACTACTCTAGAAACTTATGTATTTGTAGAAGACTTATGTAGGAAGGTTTTTTTTAATGATCGGAACTACTCTGTAGATTTTCAAGCAACCAGAATTGGTAAAGTCAACTCAATTCTCTTAAAAATCTTAAAAGAGCATATCACAGCTGCAAACATCTCAGATAAAATTCTTTGCTATGTCATAAACGGCAAGGGTAGGCTTTCTCTTTCTGCCAAAGGTATAAAAGAAATCCTTGATGGTTCTAAAAAACTCAACCACGTATCATTAGTCCAGAAACTCAAACCAAACATATCAAATCACTCCTCATTTTACTCAATGGAACTAATTTTAGAAGGGTTTAAATACAAAGCTGAATTCATCGAATGTATTTTAGGAGAATATAAGGAAAGCAATAACCTAAACCTTGGTATTTAAATACAAAGCTGAATTCATCGAATGTATTTTAGGAGAATATAAGGAAAGCAATAACCTAAACCTTGGTATCCAAGCTCGTGAAATTGCACTTTTACTTCTACCAATACTTGAAAAGTCTCAAAAAGCAATTATAGAAAGAATAGTTTTTGAGTTTTCAAAGGACCAACAAGAAAAACTTTGGCTACGGTTTGTCAAAATTCTTAAATCTTCAATCGAAAATTGTTCCCGTTTATCAAAAATTGAAAGTTATATTATAGAAAAACAAGCCATATCCTTAGAAAATACTGAAGATTTTAGGGGAATTATCACTTCAAACACTAAACACTCCGTTATGATAAACAGATCAAAAAGCTCACTTCAAAACAAGTTATTCAGGGCCAATACTTTTGGAGAACTCCCAATAATTAATAGAAATGAGTTTATAAAAAAATCCCAGCTTTATGAAGAATTAGGCCATAACACTGAAGATGAAGATGAGGATGAAATTTCTGAATACTCGATTGATGATGAAGAAGAATCGAATTTCTTAGAAATTTTAGCTCGAGAAAAGGTTAAACAGAGCCAAATTGATTTGGGGAAGTCAGGAAGAATAACTCCTGATAATGAAATTTTATTGAAAGAAATGAAAATACTTAAACGATCATTGGATGTTATGAAGCTTCCAAATTTAAAAACTCATGTTGTTAGTCCTAGAAATACTATGCAAGCAGTGCCTTCTAATGTGAAACTAGCCCCAATATTAAGACGCTCTAATACAAAACTTTTTTAATAATCCAATACATGGTAAAACCATAATTTATCAGTTAAAAATCTTAAAAATGTTAAAATTATAAGTTAAAATCGGGACTTAATAACCAAACTAAGTCCCGATTTTAACAAAATTATATATTTCTATCATTATAGTATTCAAGAATTTTAGATTTGATAAAAGTTTTAGTGATGTGATTTCTCAGTAGATTTTATAGTAAGTATATTAAGTATTTGTTGTATATAGAATTTCATTTCATGTTGATTATAAAATCCTTCTGTGAGTTTATATAAACAATAAATTAAGCATGGTTTACATAAAAAATAAATACACAAACTAAAATTGAATTACAATAATTTATAAAATACTCTTTAAACACTTAATCAAAAAATAATAATACCTTCAAGATAACTCCTATTCTTCCCAACACAAACAAAGTAATTTTAATGCTTAATTTCACTTCTTAAAAAATCCATTTATTATATAATCTATCCTTCATATTATTCCATACTAAAAATCATCTTACATTTTTACCAGTTTATCCAAATCTCATAAGCAACAAATCATAGTTTTCTTTTATCCTTTACCTCACTTATTCATATAAAAAGTTGAATTTATTACTAAAATCGTATTTTTATTTTAATCCTCCAGTNTAAAAAGTTGAATTTATTACTAAAATCGTATTTTTATTTTAATCCTCCAGTTCTAAAATTGTCAAAAAATTTCTTCACCTCCATAAAGTGGCTTTCTATCAAAAAATTGCAAGTTTATTGCTTATAACCCACTTAGTATCTTAAAATCCCTCAAACTTTCTTAGAATTATGAACTTGTATATAACCTTCCTCCCATCAAATCACGCAAAAAATTTTCGTAACGAATATCAAAAAAAAGCTATAAAGTGAAGGATCATATAGTCACTTTGCAGATCTGATCTTTAGAAATCGAGAGTCTTTCTAAAAACTATAAAAAACGTAAAATTGCATGGGAGAAGTTTTTGACTAAGGATTTACCAGGAGAATTAAAAGATAAAAGGGTAATAAACTAAGTTCGAGAAGTGAAATTCACAACTTAAGTAATGATCTTTAGTTAATTTATTCATCGTGCTCGTGCTTCACTATGCTTTCGGCCTGATCCATAAATTTAGCAAGCCATACATCCTTTAGAGTAAGTCCTCCGGCACTATGCGTAGTAAGCCTGACCTCAACTCTTTTAAAGACGTTAGTCCACTCAGGGTGGTGATCGTGCTGTTCAGCTACTTTGGCTGTGAGTTTCATAAATTCCCAAGCCTCTTTGAAATCTTTAAAGGTGAAATGTTTTTGTACTGACTTATTTTCAACGAAATTCCATGTGGGAAGAGTTGATTTAGCCAGTGAACATTCAGTTGTATTAAGTAAAGTTGAGTGAAGCCTTAGAGCAGCTTTCATTAAATAAATTATAAGCATTTATTTGACTAGTGGATAATGAACGTTATTATAATAAAAGGCTTAGAGGTAAGGAAAATCGAAAAATAAGCTTAAAAATGTGTAAAAAGTAGCCGATTGGATTAAGAAAAAGAGATTTGGAAACAAAATATTTAAATTTACGAGTATGGAAAATTAAAAATTTTCCCGGAATGTGTATAAAAAATAAGTGATTGTGTGAAGAGTTGATAGTTTGCATAACTAAAAATAGAGAGTGATAAGTTTTGATTGAAAAATAAAGGATTTAGATTGTATATAGGAGAAATATATGGAAAATGGCTTTTATACAATAGTTGAAGTGCAATTTTTGAGGAATTAGGCATTTTGATTAGTGGAGTGTATTAGAAAGGATTTGCTTAGGAGGAAATTTGACTTTGCTATAATTTTCCGTCATTTTTTACTTGGAAAAATATATTGTGTAAAACATATGAAAAGGACTGAAATGCTAAGTACACACGCTTGCGCTTTTAAATTGAATAAGTAATTGAAGAAGTTTTATTAAATAATAAAATTATGTTATATTATCTATTTTATATGAATATTTAACTATCATAAATTTTCAATATTTTATCTTATTTTAAAATAGCTGCCAATAAAAGAGTTTATACAAAATAAAGTTCTTTAAAGGTGCAATACTTTTAATAACTAAGTTTAAATTAATAATAAATGATGAGTCAGAGAGCTGTTGCTAAGAACCATATCACTGAGCAAAGATTTAATGCTTATAGTAAAGCTAGATCATATATACAGCATTTAAACAATGTTTATGATTCTATGCATGATCCAAATTTATACGATCAGTCATTGATTAATCATAAAGTGTTTAAAGATCAGACTCCTGTAAATAGTCATCATAAGCTATCTTTAATGCCAAATGCTATTGTTGCAGCTAATCTACAGGATAAAATCAAACTTTTAAACCAATTTCACACTTTGAGTGAGAGGAAAATGAGAAAAAACTATTTGAAGCCGAAATCAACAACCCCAGTAGCCCGTAAGCAGGGTAACACCTACTTTAAGCCAAAAAAATACAGCAACATCCTTGTTCAGCTTTCAAATCTTAAAAGTGTATCCAATAGCCATGATATGAACTTAACTTTCATCACTTCCTCTCTAAAACCACCAAAAGAAACCTCAAGGTATAACCAAAGCAAAGCTGGAAATTCTAAAATAAAAAAGAAGCTTTTGCCTCAAAGAAATAACACTGTTAGGTATGTTAGAGAAATAAGCGATAATTTTTCCTACTCTGAACATAATATTGACTTTATTCATAACTCATACAGGAAAAGTAATAAATTTATTATACCTTGTTCAGACAATTATAGAAATAGGCTCCCAAATATTAAAAAGCATAAAGGGTATTTTGACACTTCACCTGGTAATGAAAAAGAATATAGCCAGCCGATTATTATTAGCCCAGTGAAGCAAGATGCTGGTTAATATGATCTAAATTTAATAAGAATAAGTTGTTTAATAGAAAAATTGTAATAAGGGAGTTATTTAGATTTAATTAAGTCTTAGAGATGCTGAATATGATATTTATATAATTTAGGAATTTTTTTAGAGACGAATATTTATTGTATTAATAGGCTCAGTCACAATTTTATATTCAAGCACATTTTATATCTCCCATAAACATTTTAATAAAATCATATCTTATATTTACCCTAACAGTTATTTTTTCTTAAGTTTATCTAACCTACTTGCTATGTCACTAGGCATTTCTCTTAATTCATTTGGAATTANCCTACTTGCTATGTCACTAGGCATTTCTCTTAATTCATTTGGAATTATTTTTAAATCATGATCTCCAGTAAATTTTTCTTCTAAACGTGCTTCAAGTTCTTTACTAAAGTGAATATCTAGTGTGTTCAAATCAATATCTTTGCCTGTTTTCATAGCAAAAATTATTTTTTGTAAAGCACTTTGACTGACAAGTTCACTTTCTATTTGTTCTTCTGTTTTACCAGATTCCTTTTGCTCTGCTATATATTTTTCAAACTCCTTAGTTAAAGGTGTAGACACAGTACTCCAATCTTTAGGCCTTGTGGGAAATTTTCTAGCAAAGCTCCTAAACATATAAATCTTATTATTTATATTATCATGTCTAAGATTAAGATGAGAGACAGCATGGCCGAGTGGTTAAGGCGATAGACTAGAAATCTATTGGGATTTCCCGCGTAGGTTCGAATCCTACTGCTGTCGTTTTTCCTTTTTTCTAGGCTGATTGCATATAAATTCACAATAATATAACATTATGTATTGATTATGATTTAAAATACCTAACTCTCACAAAGATAAACTCCATTAATATTATAATAATGGCTGGGGATAAGATTAAAGACCTTTTAAGTATCCAGGACCAGAGCACCCGTCTGAATGCATGCCGTGTTTATATCCAAGAAATCTTTAAAGCTCAAAATCTTCAAGCTTCACGTTTATTTCTATCACAACTTATCAATAGCGAGCTAAATCTAGCAAATACAAGACAACTTTTTACTATGTTTGTTGACAAAATGAACCTTTTAAACAATAACTCTATGCTCGATATTGGTAGTTATGCATTAGAAGCCATAAGTCCAAAAAGCGCTTCTTTTGAAGAAGAAGAGCTTAAAATACGTGATCAAATCTACGACGTACACTGTGCTAAAAGAGACTATCTTTCTGCAGCAAGAATTTTATCAGCAATTAACTTTGATGCCTTAAGCCGAGTTCTAACAGTAGATCACAAATGCGATAGGTATATAAAAATCGCTGAATGCTACTTAGAATTTGGTGAAAGTGCTTATGCTGAACAATATAATTCTAGAGCAGGAGCATTAATAGAGAATTGTAATGATATATCTGCAAAACTCAGATATAAAGTATGTCATGCTAGGGTTTTAGATAGCAAAAAAGAATTCCTTCAAGCTGCAAGGAATTATTATATATTATCACAAGAAGGGAAATATGGTGTAATGGAAAGTGATTTATTACAATTACTTCAATGTGCTATAACATGTGCGATATTAGCTAAAGCTGGTCCACAAAGATCAAGATTACTTGCTACATTGTATCAAGATGAGAGATCATCACATTTAGAGAATTATGATATATTAGAGAAACTTTTTATGCAGAGGATAATTAAAAAACCTGATATGGAAAAATTCTCAGAAAAATTACAAGATCATCATAAGGCCCTTTTGAGTAGTGGAAGGACGGTATTAGAGACAGCGATGATTGAGCATAATATTATAGCAATATCGAAATTGTATACAAATTTAACGTTTAATGAACTTGGGGATGTTTTACAAGTATCTTCGATACAGACTGAAAAGTATTTGGCAGATATGGTTCAGGAAGGGAGGATTAAGGCCTCGTTGGATCAGAGAAGTGGTATTGCTGAGTTTGAAGGGGAAAATGAAGGATTGAATGAATGGGAAAATCAGATTAATTTACTTTGTAAGTCAGTTGAAGATGTGGTTAGGGAAATACAATTCGGTTTATAGTAATGATTTTATTTTATTGAAGTTTAGATTAAATAGTGAGGTTAATGAGATTTTAAGAAGGCTTTTTATATGAGAAGATTGTGAGAGATGATAGGTAGAATTATTCTATAAAATAGGACTTCAGACATAATAATAAAGAACTATAAAATGCTTTTCCGATACTTTTTTTATTTCATATTTTTGTATTACTGCTTTTTGATGTATTTTTTTAATATTTTGATAACTGATTATTGCTTTATATTACTGCTAAAATAGTTCTTAGTTATAATATAAAAATCGTATCTTCAGTCTTATGCTCATGTGATTTATAAAAAGCTTACTATATCATTGAGTATTTATTCAAAAATACAAAAAATTTGCTTTTGATTTCAAAAAAAATTAGCATTCTAACTTATAATTAATTAAACTTTTTTTAAATATATATTCTGTCACATTATATAAGTTAAAGTTCCAAATCCACATAATAATTGTAATAAAATTCCTTAAATATTTGATTTCATTTTATATACACTTTGCCTACACCATTTTCCTTGCCTCTGATTAATCCTTATTTAGCACATAGACTTAATGATTTTCAATTTTTCTTTTTTCAAGGAGATTTTTCTTTTAATTTAGTCTAAGTCTTATTTTGACATTATTTTTATTGGCATTTTTTTAAAACTACTTGAGATAAACTTTGAAGTATTACTAATATTCAACAGATTTCTTTTTTTATTTTAGTTGTTTTGTATTTAGATTTATAAATTACTGAAGTTATTTAGATTTAATAGATTTTTTCCTAAATAATATAATAAGTATATTTCATTTTTTGACTTTGAGCTTTGAAATGGTTTTTTTTGAGAATACTTAATTTATCTATACGAGAAAATAATATACCTGTTTGAAGAAATGATTCCATGACAAAATAATATTAAAATGGTATAAAAGGAAAATCTTTGGATAGGGTTAAGTTTTTATATAAAAGAGTTCTATAAAAATTAAATTATAAGGTAAAATTTTAAATTCGGATTTGATAGTTTTTAAAATATGTTACTTAGATTATTAAAAATAAACTTTTCAGGTTTATACAATACTTTTTGGTTTTTATTTAAGAAAAATAAGGATTTAATAATATCTTTAAATGTTTTATAATAGTAAGTATATAAAGCATTTGATTATGATACTATTTGGTTATAAAAAATAACGTTAAACATAAAACTATATACCACATCCTTTATGCCTAATATAAAATCACACACTTTTCACACATAATTCCTAATCCCATCTATTATTTTTTTCATTCACATTATAATCTAACCCTATTACCAAATCTTTTATGCAGTACCATCATAATATCTTACCAAAAAAAATCCAGCTTCTAAATAATCCTCCATAATACTCTTATAATGGGCAATTCAGTAGCTTGCGATATTGGTGTAGCATTTATTGAAATTACAATAAAGCTCGATGGCCCAGAAAAACCATTCGAAAACGCAAAGTCCTTCCATTACCCTCCACAAAACTGCACATTTTACTTCATCCGGTACTTAAAATCTGAAATCCATCATTTCAAAACCTCAGAAATCTATTCCCAAATCCCTTCTTCAATAACTCCTATTATAGTCTGTGGTATAAACTATGATAGTTTTTATGATACCCTACCTCAGATTTTTAACTGTGATTTCGCCAGGTCAAGCAAATCTAATTACACAGCTTTAGCATTGAATTTTTTATGGCAATCAAGTCCTATGAGTTTTTATGAATATGATATGATAAATCCACCTTTACCTGATGGAAGTGTTACTGTTAGACAAGAAGATTATGCGAGGAAAATTGCGTCTTTTGAAGAATTTTATCCTTATTTGTTAGTAAATGTTAAGTCAGGAGTTTCGATGTATTTGGTCACATCGCCTGTGAACTTTGAGAAAATTGGAGGAAGTTGTTTGGGGCTGAATTCTATATGGGCTTTGCTAAAAAGTGATGAAAATGCTTCATTTGATGCAACTTTTGACCATGTTTTAGATGGGAACTCGACTAATGTTGATATGACTGTTGGGGATATTTATGGATGTAGGTATTCGTTTTTACCTGAAAAACTTACTGCGAGTACATGTGGTAAACTAAAAGATGATCCGAGTTATAGTTCAAAAGATCTGACCAAATCGTTGTTGTTTATGTTGTTGTTTAATTTGGGTCAAATCGCTGGGATGCACTGTTTTGATTTGAAAGTCAATAAAATGATTGTGATTGGAAGCGTGTTTCTTAATGAAGGTATTGAAAAACTTATGAGATTCACGTTTAATTACTATTCGAAAAATATACTTAAACTTTATTTTTGCGATTATAGTCAGTATTTGAGAGCATTTGGAGTGATTTTGCAGAAAAATTTATTGATTTAATTTTAGAAAATAGTATTAAAATTTTTGATAAGGGTTGGATATGCTTACTGTGGATAAAAGTCACATAACCAGCGACAACGAGTGGTTTAACATACCGAATCTGCCCAAAGAAAGAGATCGTAGGACAAACAAACCTCGATCGGACAAGGTTTAAACCATGCCACCTTAACTATCACCCACTTTAACTTTACTGTGGATTTTTATCTATAAAGATAATAAGATTTTATCATTTTTCATATATAAATAATTTTAATACTGAATATAACATCAAATCAAACATTTATATTCTAACTAATCATATTTAAAACCAAAAATCCTTTAATCTAAAATATCCCAACAAAAATATATTTCGCATTTCCAAAAACCATAATTTTCTAAAAAAAAACGTCAAAAACGTGAAAAATCCAACAAACTGAATCAAAAATGCCCCTAATACCAACCCTCAACTTTTTAATTATTTATTAATAATCTTTTTCAAGGCAATTTCCTTCTTACACACCGGGCATACATAAACGCTTTCATGATACTCTTTCATCTCCCCACCAGCAGCACAACAACTAAAACTATCAATAAAATACCTAATCGATCCCCAAAAACTCATTTCCTTCAACCTAACACCCACAACCGGATACGTATTTTTCATACAAACCTCACAATAACCTAATAAAATCTCTTCATCTTCCCCTGACTCCTGAGCTTGTTCCACAATTGACCCATAAAATGTTCTACTAAGTTCCTTAATCTCAATAACACTTCCTGTATTTTGCTTAGGACTTGCATAGCTCATTGAAGTTGATGGAGCATTTGAACCATTAAATTTCTCAATACCTCTAATAGAACTATGACANGCATTTGAACCATTAAATTTCTCAATACCTCTAATAGAACTATGACAATCATAATCTCCTCCTTCTATATAAATATTCTTAAACATATCTTGATAGCTTTGAGCAACACTTTTTACAATGATGGTTTGAATACTTGATGCTCTTTGAGGAGATGGGTTTGGTGAAGACTTAAGCCAATCTTCAAAGAGATTTTCTGAGTCTTCGATGCCTTTATAATTACTTTCAGCTTTGTCGTAATTGTCACTATCGACGCGGGACATTCAAAAATTATTAATAAAATTTTTATGTTTTTTTAGGTTATCTACAAGGATTTTTTTATAGAAATAGATGAGATTGGTGCTTTGATTCTTGGTAATTGGAGCTGAGTACCATGAGGAAGATCTTCTAACCAGTTACCATGTGCAGTGATTGAGTTTTTTCTTATAGTGTTTTTCATTGCTAATTGGACTTTTGCGGTTAGATTAGGGGAGACAATTGAAGTACTTGATGCTCTAGCGACTTCTGGGGACATAACACATGATGATCTTCCACATTTTGGGGATTGAGCAGTATGACTTGTAAACTCATATATAACATCCTTAAGTACTTTTTGATGTTTTCTTAAATCCTGGGTTAAAATTTCATTTTCTCGCTGTTGGTCTGAAATGTAGTCTGTTATCGGTCCTTGTATAGCTTTAACTTCATTTTGAACACTTTTCATGTTGTATACCAAGTTTGATTCAATTCGGGTAAAAGCTCCGGCAATACTCTCAACATCTTTAGATAACTGGTTTCTACTTTCATCAATTTGCCTTAATGATTGGATAATCTGATTAATCTTCGCGTTTTGTTTTTCTTTTATACACGTAATATCTGCTGCAACTTTTTCTATATATGTCGACATTTCTTTGATTTTCGAACTTTTTTTAGTAACTTTTTTAGTCAATCTAATAATTTCTTCAGAGTCCACAACTTGAGTGATGACTTTTTTCCTAGCTTCAGCTTTTCTATCAATCCCGTTTCTTCTTAAAGCTTTTATAAAACTCATTTCCATGGCTTGTCTAAGTTTTTCAATTTCTTCAGTTCTTTCTCTTGCTTGTTGAATTCTGTCATATACATTTCCGAATTCGCTTTTTTGTTCAATGATTAGGTTGTTAAGTTCATCTATTAAAGCTTTATTTGTTTCAATATCTTTTTGTAAACCCATAACTTTTTTGTTTAATTGACGAATACCTCCATTAGCTCCACCTACACCTCCACCACCACCCATGCTACTAGCCATACTGTTTTTTCTTGTTAAAGTCTGCCCATCTGCTCTTGATGAAGGGGCTCCTCTACCTCTTGGCATCCTAGGGGATACTTCTAAGTTCTCAATTTCAATTGAACTTCTGCTTTTTGGCTTAGGGGCTTCATTTATCCCTTCACCAGTATCAGCTTTCCTAATCGGCACAGGTGCTGCTTCAGTATTTTTTGTAACATCATCAAACGTAGATTTCCTAACAATTTCTGGTTTATGTGGTCTTTCCACAATATCTCCTTTTTCTATTTTATCAGGGACCTTTGATGACTCATCTGAAACTTCAGTCTTGGCTGTTTCCATGTTTTCTGATCTCGGACTGCTAATCTCAGGAGAAAACGGGGGTATTGAGGTTGTATTAAACAATGGCTGAACTTTAGTAGTATCAAATGAACCCATTGGGACTATTGGACTAGGTTGTTTTTTTGGTATATCTTGAAACTCTTCTTCACCCATTTCATTTTCATTCAAAGCTTCATCTGAGTTTCTATTAAAATTGTTTTTATCCACATCTTCTATAAAATTATCCATTGCTTCTTGACTATCATAGTCTTCACTATCCCCAAGCTCTTCATCCATAAACATTTCACGATATTTCTGTTCTAGAGCTGTGACACGATTTTTTAGTAAAGTAATTTCTTCAAATGACAATTCTTCATCAGTCTTTTTTTCATCAGCTTTACGGGAGAGTTCTAGTTTAACTTTTGTTTTAAAACCTTCAAAGTCAGAAATCATATGCTTTTCTATACGGGTTTTTATTGAAGAGAGCTGTTGAGTGTAGTTGTTAAAAGCTGTCCATGTAACTCTTTGTGAAATCATTGCTTCAACATCTTTCATAGTCGATTTTTCGTTTAACTGATACAAATATTGTGAATTAAACTCCTCGAATTTGTTTTTTATCATCTTTTCCATCTTACTCATAAACTCGTCCAACTTTGTGTTAACTACGGTCAAACTGGCGAACGTGTTTAAGCTTTTGTTGATATCGTGGAGCATGGATTCTTGGTATGCTAGTTTTTTTTCTATTCTCTCAGCTTTACTAAAGGCAAAATTCACTGTTTCGATCTGCTTTAGGGCTTCAGCAAGAGTTATTTTGCTTTTGGTTATACTAGAAAGGTCAATATCTTCCATATTCTTATGTTTATTTTATTATGGAATGCTATTTGATTAGAATCTTGGCTTAAATTTTTTTCAGAATATCAAGGTCAGCAAAAATAATAATATTATCTATAAGCTGAGTAGTTATCTTAATTCTGATAGTAGTTACTGAGTAATTTTAAAAAATAAAAATAGTATCAAAATACTAAGAATTGTTATCAGAAAAGGTTTTTAAAAATGAAAATATTTTCTCAAATTATTGTAATACAAAAGCCAATTTGATAAAAGCAATCTTCAATCAACAGAAGCATATATCTAACACTAAACCAAATTTTAACCCTTATCCAATTTCACAAAAATTTATCCTATTTAACCAATTACTAAATTCCTTATTAAAATCTGATTCTATAATCTCCATATAAAACCTACAATACTCAAACTAATTTTCCCTTCAACCTAATATAAAAAACTCCATCATTCCAAAATCATTCTCTAAAAAACCAAAACCAATCCTCATCTACCTTCTCAAAAATCATCTCCTTTAACTCTCATATATAAATCTAATATTAACTACTAAGAATTTTCCCAAAGTTCTTCCATCTCATCTGGATCAATACCACTTTCTCTTTGATCATACTCATAAAATGCTTTCGCATCAATAAGCATACTAACAACAGTATCTCCTTGTCCACAATTCATAAGATCCTCTAAAGTTATAGCATAAGGTAGTTTAGGTTTGACCATATCCCAAATTTCATCTTTAATATCATCAGCTTTAAACCCAGTTTTTTCTTTAGATTCTAATTTTTGTATAACACTTCTAAAAAACATGTTAATAACAAAAGTGTCAATAGCACCACGTTTGAATACATCGAAAATACGCCAAAAATATTGGATGCTTTGAGTGGATTTTTTGTTTTCCATAGCTAATACAAAATCAAGAAAGGTTTTATAGTCCATTTCACCTTCAAAAGTTTGATATTCTTCAAAAAGCCTATCAACAAATATAGATGTTAGTCCTCCTGAGTATTTGCAAAATTCNTTCACCTTCAAAAGTTTGATATTCTTCAAAAAGCCTATCAACAAATATAGATGTTAGTCCTCCTGAGTATTTGCAAAATTCTATTTTACGAAGCATACCGTTTCTGTCTAAATCTAATTTAAGGTAATGGTCATAAACTCTTAAACTAGAAGTTATTGAAAACCAGTTTTGATTTGCCTCTTCTTGAGCCCAGTTGTCTTGTCGTAACTCATAAAGTTCAGCGAGGATTGGTGATGTTAGCATATCTTTAATCCAGATTTTACCTGTGCGTTTAGGATCAAGAAAAAAGAAAAACTTCCTTACTGCAGTTATAACATAAAATGGGCAAAAGTTCTCTTGAAGATTGGCTAATTGGGGGAAAGAGGGAATTAACTCATAAATAAAATTCTCAAGATCTTTTTCTTTAAGATATCCATAACCTGCACTATCATAAAGAGAAATTTGAATACGGGTCTGATGTAGATTAACTTTTCTAACAATATAATGGAAAAAAGGGACTATTTCAATTCTTCCATATTCGTCACGGTCGCATTTTAAAAATACCGAAGGCTGAAAAAATTGCCTATATTTAGGATGCAGTTTATTAGCAACTTGACAAAACTGATCATAATTCATTCTTTCAGATCCATCATCTGGAAAACTTGTGTTATTCTTAAGTAAATACCATAGCTTTTCCAAATCTTCCTTATCTAAAATCTCTGCAGATTTGTTATGTAAAAATCTAGTCCTGGCTTCTTGGCGAAGTTTTAAGTAAATCGGGTTTTCCAATTGGGGTTTTTTGAAAAAAAATCTGGGGATTTTTTTATAGCTGTCATTCCTTTGCTTTTCAAGTTCTTTCTCCTCTTCAAGAAGTTTTAGGAATGCAATATCCGCTTCCCTGTCGTTTTCTAAAGCTGTTTTCCTAGGCTTTTTCTCAATAAATTTCTTTAAACACTCGACCCAGTTCATGTTTATATTATTAAATTTATATCATTTGAATTCGAATTTTACCATATAATTAGTTGTATTGGTATTAGTAAGAAAGTATTGATATTAAATAACTAATGGAGTTCTCTGAAGAAATAAACCATGTATCGAATAGCCGGTTATCTTTGGCTGAAGCAGTGAGTCAGCTTGAGATTGCAAAGCAGGCGTTCCAGAAAGCTGAACATATACAGAGTTTGCTTGAAAAAACCCAAAGCGAAATTAATGGTATAAAAAACACTTTTAACCAACTTGTGCATATCTCAATCTTCAACAATCGCATGGATGATATGCTTAATACTATAGAAAAGTCCATTCGGGCAAGGTTCGATGATTTTTCTTCAGTGTATTTTTCCCAACTGAACGCGAAAATCTCAGAATCCCAACTTGAAGGTTTTCTTAACAAAAAAGTTGGCTGGAAAGTTTTCAACGCCCTAAACCAACAAGTTAGTAGCTTACAAGGGCACTTTGACAAACACATATTTTCTGAATACGAAAGTTTTAAAACCAAAATGAAACTTGAATTAGCAAGTAAAGCTAATGATAATAAAGGTTTTGATATGACTTCAGATGAATTTTCACAAATGAAATCAAGACTTGTTAGTGTAGAGCAAAAAATCGAAGAGCTTTTTATGGAAGAAGATGCTTTACAAGATGATGAAGATTATGATAGTCAAGAAGAAATGGATAATATGCTTGATGATATAGATATGGTAGCTAAACGTGAAGATACATTAGATGATGAAGTAGATGAGTCAGCTTTAGCATCAAATGAAGTTTCAACAGAAGCTCCACAGATAAAAAGTGAGATAAGTTTGATATCAGAAAATACAACTGTAGAACATGTAACTTCATCATCACCAGAAATAGAAAAAAAAATACCTGAACCTTTGAAATTAGAAATAGAAAAACCTATGTCTAGACATAGTCGAGCTAGAGGAAGTTCAATTGGTGGTGAATCTAAAACTATGCAAAGAAGAGGATCGAAAGAATCTAGTGTTGCGGCAAGTCGTATATTAGCAGGAGGGGCTGGTATGAAACAAATAAATAGAAAAATAGCTTCGTTGCAAAAAGATATAGAAAGTAACAAAAATGAAATTGAAGAGAGCAAAAAATACACTGAAAAAATCGAAAATGATATTGCGAACTGTAATTCTTATATTGATAATGTTGATACAAAAGTTAAAGAAATACTTAGAAATTTAGATACAATGGAAGCTAGTTTTATAAGGGCACTCAGACGTAATGGACTGGATAAAAAACAAAAACCAAAGGAACAAGTAATAGGCAGCATATCAAAAAAAGAACTAGACGCTATCGATAAAAAAATTGAAGAAAAATTTAAAAGGGTAATTATCATAGAAAACGATTTAGAAAAAGTTCATTCTGATACAACTCAGTTGAAAAAATACTATAAAGACAAGCTCAACGAAATCATCAATTCTTTGAAAAATTTCGATGAATTCAAAACTAAAACAAAAGAAGAATTTGATAATGTTAGTAGTGAAATATCAACAAATATGGCGATATGTAATAAAGCATGTGATGATCTTTTAGGGTTGATAATGGAAATAAAAGGTCCAATGACTGACCTTATATCTGATCAACAAAGAGAAAACGCTACAATGTCAGAAGAACTTAGAAGACATCAAGAGCTATTTAGAGTTATAATTGAAGAATACTCAGCTGGGAAACCGAAAATTGATAAGCTAGACCTGATTGATCAAGCACATAAAATAACAGAAGGATATAAGAAAAAACTAAGACCCCAATGCCAAACTCCAGACATGAGCATAAAAAACAAGTTTTACAAGTCAAATTTTTCTTATAGACTTTCACCTTCAAAAATCGACTCTAATTGGCTAAGTTCCGTTCCTGATGGAAAAGCGATTTCTTTGCCAAGAGTTAAAGGTAAAGAAAAACTAATACCTTAAATAAAAATAAAGATGATAATTTATATATTTCTTTAGAATTGTAAAATACTATTGTGAAAATGGAAAAAAAGTTTTGAGCTTTCTGGTATATTTGGGAATGATGAATTTAGGAAAAGGAGAAGTTTTGTTGCTTTGCAAATCTTTTTATGGTGTGCTTTTAAATAAATTATGATATTTGTATATTATTATTGATTTATTCTAGAACCTTATTTATTATTGATTTAAATTATAAGTACAGATGCTAGCTTAATGGAAATGAAATCGATTCTACTCGCTTTGTCCTACTTAAAATAATATTATAAGCTTTGGAATATTAGATTTTGATTTTATAATGATGATCAAAGAAAAAATATATATAACTATAGACTAATGATTTTCTCATCTAATTTCATATAAAATCCTCCTCACCACTAAAAAATCTTCAAATCTTCAAACCTAAAATCAACTCCTCGAAAAACCCCAAAAATTTTCCATTTAAATCACCAACCCATCTCTACCTTTATTATTTACATTCTCAATCCACCTCAATATCTATTTTCCCAAACATTCTTTTCCCTTATAAAATCTCTTAATCTTAGCCTTTATTACAATAATTTCAACTAATTAACACCCAAAATCGAATTCCTACACATTGTCCCCATTAGTTTTTTCAACATATTCTATCATCCACTGAATTCCTTCAACCAAACTATCCTTCCTCAACATACTAACTCCAACAACTTTCCAAGGCCTTTTAATATTTTGTATTCCTAAATTTTCGCTTATCCAATTTTCACTCATTGTCCATCCTAAATCCTGTTTATTACACAATATCAAAAAAGGGACTTTTGCTAATTCATTTGCCCTTAACAAACCTTGTAATTCATCTTTAGCTTCATCAAACCTTGCAACATTAGCTGAATCTATAATAAAAATCACCCCAAAAGCATTATTCATATATTGTCTCCAAGGGTTTCTATTAGTAATTTCCTTACCAATAGTCCAAGATTTGAATTGGAAATTCATATAATTCGCAGTTTTTACCTGAAAAGTTGTAACTGGGGTTTTTACGATAATTTTTGAACTTAATTGGGATAAAAAAGTTGATTTTCCTGATGAACTCAACCCGAGGACTAGGATGAGAAATTTATGTATGTGTTTTGGTTTGATAATTATAGAAGAGACGACTGTACCCATTTTTATAATTATACGATTACAGATTTAATAGAAAATTATAGGATTAGGTTTAAAAGACTAATGCGCCTGAGATGATTTGAGTGTATTAGCTAGCCAGTCAAGACCTTCTTGTATACCTTGGCCACTTATTGCGCATAGAGGTTGGATATGGCATGGACGTTTGTAATCAGCGAAGTTAATTTTTGTTGATATTTGCTCGGATTGCATTGCATTGGGTAAGTCTTGTTTATTACAAAATATTAATAATGGTTTTCCTTTAATTGCAGGCTCTCTAATTATTTTGTCTAGTTCTTCGATACTCTCATCAATTCTTTGTCTATCGTTTGAATCAATTATATATACCATAGCTTGGGTGTTGTCTAAATATAAAACCCAAAGAGGTCGAGTTTTTTCTTGCCCACACACGTCCCAGATTGTGAAATGAATGTTCTTGTAATCTAATCTTTGAACATTAAAACCTACTGTTGGGACTACAGTTCTTGGGTCTCCTAATGCTAATTTTGTTAGAAAGGTTGTCTTACCAGCAGCATCAAGACCAAGAACAACAAGTCTAGTTTCAGCTCTACGTAATAATCTTTGCCAAATTCTACTAAAAAACCCTCCCATGATATTTTATAAAAGCTTCATATCATTAATTTTTTTATGATTTTTTATGATTTTTGATAAATTTCTAATTTTTCCTATTAAAACCTTGAGTTCCAAGTTTTTTAAGTTAACAAATTATTAAGTTCTAATTGAAACTTATACAAAATAAAGGTTATTTAAATATGATTATAAAATTTTAAAAGTTGTAGGATTTAATTATCAGCTAAAGCATTTCTTATCCAGTTAATACTTTCTTTTATACCCTTATTTTTTATCACTGCAGTTCCAATAACTTTCCATTTTCTATTTTCCATCATAGGTCTTACTGCTTCTTTCACTCTTTCAATACTGATATGAGCTTCTATGTCTATTTTATTACACATAACTAGTACAGGTAAGCCAGCTAATTCAGGTCTTTCTAGATATTCTTTCAGCAAGTCAATTGTTTCATCAAATCTTCCATAACTTGTTAAGTCTATCATAAATATAATTCCACATGTTTCTTTACCTATAATCCAATGTCTGTAATACTCATCACGAACAGAAAAATCATGGCAAACAATTTTCAGGTTTTTGTATGGAATAGTCTCAAGGTTTAACCCTATAGTAGGAATTTCTGCTTTGTATTCAATTGAATTTAGTTTAAATAAAAGTGATGTTTTTCCTGCATCATCTTCTCCAATCAAAAGTACTCTTTTTGGGTTATCATTTTCGTAACACCCAAAAATCTTTGTAGTAACTCCGCCCATTTTATGTTTTTTGATGATTTTTCATTAAATACAAATTTTATATCCCCTTGATTATAGAATTTAAATAAAATTTCACAGGAAAATTTGACTAAGGGGAACAGTCCCACTAATTTCCTCTTTTTTCCTTGTAGGATTTAGATTTTTTAAAAACCATCAAGTATTTATTGAAAAAAATTATCTTCATAATATTCCACCTTAAATAAATCCATTTACTGGTTAAAAACCATCAAGTATTTATTGAAAAAAATTATCTTCATAATATTCCACCTTAAATAAATCCATTTACTGCATGTTATTCAGGCTTTTTCCTAGTTATAATACAATAATATTATCCTTATAATATAATAAAAATCAAATATTCTACCCATAAAAAAATCCTTCTTCCCCAAAGACTGCCCAAAATCATAAAAATTTAAACCTTCTCATATAAAAACTAAATTTACTTCAAAAAAAATAAAATTATCTTAAATTATTTTCAACAGCATTACTAATCCAACTAATACTTTCTTTTACTCCCACATCATTAACCACTGATGTTCCCATAATTTCCCAAACCCTACCTTCTAATATAGGTATCACATTTTCTTTAACTCTTTCAATACTAACTACTATTTTTAAATCAATCTTATTACATATAATCAATACAGGTAAACCTAACATATCAGGTTGGTTAATATGAGTTTTTAATTCTTTTAAAACATCATCAAATCTTTGTTCATCTGTAACATCAAACATAAATATAATCCCATATGTTTCAGGGTGAAGTAATCTAAACTTATAATCTCGGTCAAATGGGAGTGTGTCACAACATACTATTTTAAGATTATTATATGTTGTAGATTCAAGGTTTATTGGGAATATAGGCATCTCAGTTTTGACATCACGTGAGTTTAGTTTATAGAGAAATGTTGTTTTCCCTGCAGAATCTTCTCCAAGTACAAGTATCTTCTTTTGGTTTTCTTGATTATGGTAGTTGAGGATTTTAGCGAGAATAGCACCCATAGTATAAAAAATATATAATCAATTTCTATAAATGAACCTTTTTATCCCCTTGATTTAGGAGTCTAAATGAATCTTTTAAGAAGAATTTCCCAAGGGGTTCAATCATGCTGTAATCCTATATTTTCCTTGTCGGAAACATTCTTTTATTCTTCGATTTTTCTTCATTTGAATATTATTATATTGGGTAAACCTATATTCAATTTTCAGATATAAAATATATTAAAACATCATAATTTCTATTGCAACTCTCAAATAATTTAAATTTTTAACAAAATCAAGGTTTATTATTGTCAAATACACTTTAATGGTATAAACAATAAAAAAATAAAGTTTTTAGCTTCAAACAATAACGAAACTTAGTGAGTATAAGATAATCTTTCAAATATGTAAAGGAAGTTTTATTAAAAGATTAGATCATCAAATTTCTTAATTCAAAAAATTTACATTCGTATAGTTATGTCTTGAATATAATGAAATCTAGAGAATTGCTGAAAAACACAATATTTTACTAGTTTTTTTTTGCAAATAGTTTAATTCCCCTTATCTTGAACTAACTGATAATTATATTAAAATCTATGCAGATGAATCATATATACTAAGGCCCCCAATAAGCTTTTTATATTTTTACTAATTAATATCTAGCATTCAAGTACTCTATTTTTATTTCTAAAAAAAATTTGTAATACAATCACTAAAGTTTTAACGAAATTGACATTCTCTAAATATTCTCAGATAGGATTTATTTTATTTAATAAAGAAATTCATTTAGTTATGAAATATTCCAACACTTTGCATTTTTAAGATTACATATAGGTTTTTATATAGTAAAATAAGGTTTTTTTAGGGAGAATTTTATAGTAAATATTAAGGATAATACATAAAAATGTTAATAGTTATTTGATAATATAAAAAAAAGTGAAGTAGAGAGTTGATATATTTAGATAGGTTTTACTAGTTTGTAAGAAGATAATTGGAGGGCTGCATACTTATGAAGATTTTATAAGAAAATTATCAAATCAGCAAAGATCAAGTTAAATTTATATAAATAGAATAAGTAAGTGTTGATTTTTATTGGTTTCTACTTTTAGGAAATTTGATAAGTTTCTATTTTTTTTAAATAAAAATGGGCCATTTGTTTTTTTTAAAAGATATATTTTCCACTGTCTATCTCTGGGTGAGTCCTTTAAGAAATGAGGATTATTAGATCTTTTGAATGTTTTTCTAGGATTTTTGATGGTTTAGTTGGCATGGCAGCTGTGCATATTTTTTTATTTTAAAATTGTGGACAAAACTTTTTAGATAATGAAAGAGATTTTTTTTTAGATTTGAATTATTTAGAAAACTGAATAGTAGTGTTTTACGGTTAGAAATATGGACTATAAGATATACTGTATAGAAAATGTTTAAAAAGTTGTGAGTATTTTAACATATTATGGAATTAAAAGATCAAGAAGTAGAAAAATATTGACTTGGGATTTATCATATTATTACTTAATAAGTAGCTAAATAATAAAAATTTAAAAGGGTTTGACAACTTATTCTAGTTTTCACATCTCCAAATAAAAGAGAAAATACTACAACATATTTTTTAAAATGTGATTAAATCAATTATAACTTACTGTAAAAAGATAAATCTTTATTATTTAAACTATAAACATTATTCCTAAGTCAAAATTTAAAAATAACTATTGAATACAGGATGTAATTTTAAAGGATAAGCTTTCGTTTTATCCATAAAATTAAGACTATAAAATTATGACTATAAAAATCTTCTTATCAGAAACATGGTTAAAATAATTTCATCAAAAAAAAAACTTACAATTCAATAACAAAATACTTGATAAACTCAAACAACATAAAATATTTATGGTATTAAATCTATATCAAATTTATAAAAAGTGTATTTATAATAAACCTTAATGACACAAATACGAATATTCTACAATGGAAATTATTACCGTCTAAGCTCAGAACCAAGTTCTTTAGATCACTTAAAACGCTTAGTTCAAAACCAACTATATTCAAATGATTCAATATATATTATAAATAAAAGCAAAGAAGAAATACTATTTTATGCTGGATATCCACCAATTGACTTATTAGAATATGAAAACTTGAAAAAATCTTTGGTTTTAAATCCAAATAGCCACTTTGCCGAAGTTATAAGAATTGAAATGCAGAAACTTAAGATTAATACAAGTATCCATGAAGGATTTCAATGTAGAGAATGTAAAATGAAACCTATAATCGGTTCAAGGTATTTTTGTAATCAATGTAATTTTAGTTTGTGTGAAAAATGTGAAGATTCTTCAAATTATCATAAGCATGATTTATATAAGTGTAAAAATCCACAAGTCAAGAAGTTAGAAAAGAAAATTTTCGAAGGAAAAATGTTTAATACGGTTGAACAGATAAAAAAACTTGGGTTTAAAGATAATGTAGCGATCCGTAATGCCTTGAACAAAGCTGGATATGATATCCGAATAGCAGTTGAAATTTTATTTGGCGAAACTAAATAATAAGAAAAAGTTATTAAATTTTTATGATAATTAGAAAAATCTCTATCTAAGGATTTGGTTCTGGATTTTTTTCTTAGTGTAAGTTTTACTAAATCAAGTTTAAAATTTTTTAATAATATTATTGACAATTTATCTCTTAATAAAACTTTGAAAATACTGGAGATATAGGCTTGAAAATTGTTTTTGAAAAAAATTATAACATAAGCATACTTGATATTATTGATTATAAAAATGCTTATATTATTGTTTATACTGATTAAATCATACCTTTTATGTGAACTTTTAAGATTAGATTATAGAGTTATATGAATAAGATAGTTTTTTTAGAAAAGGGAATAAAATATATAAGTCAAAGCATTAGATCTTTTAGGATGATGTCTATAACTTAAATAGGAGCTTCTTTTTCTTCTTTCTTCATAGAGCCACCTTCCCAAACTCCAACATAAGTCTCCCCTGTGCTTAAAGTTAATGTGCCTTTTCCATCACGTTTATCACGTTTGAATCCTCCAATATAAGTATCTCCAGAAGCCCATTTATACATACCCCATCCTTGCATATCTTCATCATTCCATTCCCCATCATATTCATCACCATTTTTGAAGACTATTTTACCTTTCCCACTACGTTTCCCATTAGAAAATTCTCCTTCATAATAACTTCCGCTTGAATATAGTCTTTTACCATATCCATGCATTTGCCCTTGTCTAAACTCCCCTAAATACTTTCCCCCATCTTTCCATAAATAAAGACCATTTCCTTCAGGTTTATCATTTTTCCACATCCCTTCATATACATCTTTATTAACATAGTACATTTTCCCATAACCTTCTTTTTTGCTTAAGAAATTCACTTCCCCTATATAAATATTCTCACCTTTTTGATAAAAATTGTAATACCCTCCTGAGTGTTTTGAAGAATAATAACTTTTTCCTTTATAAACTTGAAGAATTCGTTCAGTTTCTGGCTTTTCTTTCATTTCGGACTTTTTTTGAGAAAGAGTTTCACTATAAAAAATCTCGTCTAAGAGTTCTCCGAAGCTTTTATCGTATTCACTTTGTATGGATTTGTCAAGTTGCATTGTCACATCAGACATCACTTTCTTAAACTCTTTATAAGCAACTTCAATTTCTAAAGCCACTTCAACCAAACTATTACTATCAGCTTTTTCTAATCTTTGTCCAGCAAGCTTGAAAAACTCCATGTCACCAACAATCTTCTTGCTTGTACTACAAATTTCTTTAACTTTATCTTTATTCGACACTAAATTGTAAATCGCATCATGAATAAAAAGCTTTACACTATTGATTTCATGAGTCTGGAACCTTGTCATTTTGTTTAAAAACCCCAAACCTAATCTATCACAAATGCTTAAAATCCCTGCAATAATTTTATCTTCGTCTCCATTTTGAACACCAAGCCATTGAAGGTCGGATAAATCTTGGTGAATTTCCTGCCAAGATTGAACATTTAAGGTTTTTGCTGATAGAAATTCATAGAGAACTGGTAGCTTTTCCTGTATCTGTTGTTCTTCCATTTATATATGTTTAGAAATGTTCAGATATTTTTAGATAGTTTAATACAGATAAAAGGTATTTAGAGTATAAATATTGTTTAGTTACTATATAGACTTTAAATATGAAAGAAAACTATGCTTCTAATGTTGTAGATTGGATTGAAGCTATAGAATCTTTGATTATAGATGCTAAGTCTGCTAAGAAGTCTTTAAGGAACGAAATAAATGAATTACGATTAAGTCTTCAACTCTTAGAAAATGATGCTATAAAACAAGTTGATATGACTAAAGCTGAACAAATAGCATTACCTGTTTCTTTGTTTGTTAATGAATCAAACAATTGTGATAGTCAATTTCAAGCTTATTCAAGGAGTATCGATTATCTTAGAGAAGACTTTACAGATGTATCACAAAAACTTATAAAATTAGAATGCGAATTAAGTATTTTAGAAGAAATATCTGGTAAGTAAATTTTTAGTATATTTAATATAGACTAGGTTTCATTCTAAATAAAGAAACTTATTATTTTTTATAGGATTTAGGTGATTAAAAAATTCGATGCTTTTTAGATAAATATAAACTAAAAATGCATTTTAGAGACTTAGCATTTATATATAATCATCCTTAAAATCCCTAGTTTTCTAAATTCCAGTTTTTAATCATATCTTTATTCAACTTAAATTAATCATTTTTATCATTTTAAACTACACAATATAATTTATCTTTAAAATCCTATCTACCTTCTTCTCTCAAAAAAAGCAAAAATTTTTACTCTACAAATTCTAATAATCCCACAAAACATTTCACAATCAAATCCTATAAATAAATTACTTTTCTTCTCTTATCAACTCCAATTTTCTTATAAACCCATAAATAAAACCTAAAATAAAAAAATCTTATTTTCAAAAAACCCAACCATTCACATCTAATTTCCCTTCCTATAAAAAAAATCCCTAAATCTAAAAAAGCTTTTTCCTCAGTCTGATAACTAATTCATTTGAGTAATGGCGATCATAAAACAGAAATACAGCAACTAGATCATAGATGAAAACATGCGCCAAAGACTCTGAAAGCTACTCAGAAAAAGCCAAAAATCGAGCAGCAACACCACCAGGAAGCAAAAAGCTTAAACACAATAAACCGAAAAACTCAGTAAATTCAAATCATCGCAAGATATTAGGAAAGCCCAATGCCCCACATAATACAACTGAGTATCTTATGGATCAGCATACACCAACATATTATGATCCAGAAGAACTCTTAGGTAATCTTTTCGGCATCTGCTCAAAAGAGAATTTCTCATTCTAGCCTCGAATAATAACCATCCTAACTATCATTAAACCTTAATCGTAGCACATAAATTTCTTTTAGTCTTAGAATTTGTATGTCTCCCTAATTAACAACTAAAAATATTTGTCAACAAATATTATGTCTATTTGTACTTAGGTTTGTCTTATAAAAATGTAAATTTCCCTTGGGATTTTAGGTTTTTAAAGGTTTATATGGAAAATTAGATTTTAAGTAAGATAAAAGAAGATAGGTTATTAGAAATATATTGAAGAAGATGATGAAAAATATGTGTGAAGAGTTTATTTTTATAAGGAAATAGTTTGTAATGATTAGTTTATGTTGATTATTAAGTATATAAGAAAAATTGTATGAATTTTCTGATAGAATGAAGTTGTATAGTTGAGGATAAAGTTGGGAGTTTAGATTGATTAAGGGGTGTTTTTTATTAATTTGATTTGCTTTAATAGGATTTATTTGGAAGATTTAAAGTTTTTTGATAAGATTTTTTTTGTATGTGTTGATATTGGATATCAAAATATCCTGGCGATTAGAAGTCTTGAACGAAAAATTATTAAGCTTAAGCTGATGAATAATTATAAACAAGCATTTGAATTTTACTGATATAGACTTTAAAAGGTGGAATACTAAAACAATTTGTGTTAAACATTCCATAGTATTAACACTATAATAAAATATTCTTTAAAAGCATTATTGTAAATAATAATTATCTAAAATTTTTCCTACAACACAATTTTTTTATCAACGAAACAAACCCTAGACCAGCCAAATAAATATTAAAAATCATGTATCCAAGTATAATCAAAACTAAAACCAGGACAAAAGCCAAAACATAAACAAAAGGTTTCAAAGGCCAGAAGAATTTAGTCTTAGGCAAAAGACTGTTAAAATTCCTTCGATCTTCCCTACTAAAAATAACATATCCTGCTGCAATAAAAATTATAAAAAGCACTATTATTGGAGATATCACAAACATAATGAAGTACAAAGTAAGATTTTTACAATTATAAATGCTTTTCCCATTATCATCTTTTTCATCAAAACTTCTTGTTCTGAATATATAAAAACCTGCATGAAATGGAAAAAGGATAGGACTGAGTAATAAGCCAAGTATTAAAAGATAAGATGGGTCTTCTAGTCCTATAAAACATTTCAGTCCATCATGATTATTGTCTATTATTTTCCCACATACCATACAGAATATTGTCCCACAGCGACAAGTCATTGAAGTACACCCTGATCTTTTTTCTACTAAATTTTTGCATCCTGGACATGGTCTAGCGCCAAGATTTTTCATATAAACGTGGAATTCATTTGCTTTTTGGCATTTATGCTTGTCTTCCCATCTTTGTAAGCAGTCTTTACAATAATCACAAGCACATACATTACATGATACATACTGCAAAGAAGTAACATGTGAATAACCTTTACAATCAGGAACAGGACACCATCGTGTATTTGGGTCTAATGAAAGGATAAAAAAAAATCTAGACTCATCCAAAGCATGATATTCTTCTTCAGAGAGAACTTTTTTGGCAACTGACATTAGCTCTTTGTTTTCACATCCCTGTGAAGGACAATTCATGCTATAAAACTCTCTGGTTGATAAAATATTCATGAAATAACTTTTCATACATGGCACACAAAAACTATGTGTGCAGATTGGGTTTATATAAAAATACTCTTGGCTTTTGGTCTCATAACAAATTTCGCAGTACTTTTTTTCAGCTTCCATTTATTTATAGTTTTATAGTAAAGTTCCATTCTTGCGAATTTCGCTTTATGTTGGAATATTAATAAAATACTAAAAAATTAGAATTTAGGTTTTTTTTTTAGTTTTTAAGGATAAAAAATATGATTTTTAAAGTTTTAAGTGGTAGAAACAGTTGAGAATTTGTTTTAGGATTTTTTGTGTTTTGATTAGTTTTTGATAAAAGGTGAATTTTATGTGCATACTTAGGTTAGCATATTACTCTATTTTCTACATCATTAATATTTAAAACATAAAATTACTAATCACAATCTTCTTCTATTCCTTCCTATCCACCAAAACCAAAAAAACTTTAAAAATCCTATCTCCAAAACCTATATAAAATCATAAAAAAATGCATTACTCAACATCAAACTCATCAAGCATCGGACTCAAAGGTTTTTCTAATGGCTGGGGGGAATCTAACTGTTTCCTAAACTCTGCCCTACAAATCCTGTAAAGCTTATACAGTTACAACTTTGAAGACTTTGTAAGTCATTTTTTAGCAATGGATTTCCCAAGAGAATCCTTTAGTTCCAAACTCCAAAAAGTTTTTTACGATTATCGCAAAAGTTCAAACAAAGTTATTGACATTTCTGATATCCGTAAACAATTAGCCCAACTTTATTACTCAACAGGTCAATTTGAAATTGATTATCCAGGGGATTCAATTGAAGCTTTATTAGAAATCCTTCATATAATCCATAATGAGACTTTTTCTCAAAAATCAACCCAGTTAAGTAACATGAAATGTACTCCTCTTTGTCCTTCACATGTGCATTTTTCATTACAAGTTGAAGATTCTTTAGTTTGTCAATGTAGAGAAAGTCGTAAAGATATGTGGGATTTTAGTGCTTTTGCCCATCATTTTTATGTTGCAAGTCTGTTTGAAGAAGAAAGAGGGGATCAAAAGAAGCTATTAGAAGAAAGTGATGAACATATTGAAGATTTGGTCCAGTATAGTAGTGTAATGTTTTGTGAATCAAGACTATGTGATTTTATGAAAGATCAATGGAAATCGATATTGAACATATGTATTAAAGATAACAACCCTTGTGTTTTTAAACAGACATCAAGGTGTTTAACTTTATTACAATCCCCAGCTTATTATATAATTCATCTAATCTGGGAAAATTCACGCCCTTCACTTATAAACCTCCTTGAAGTTTACTCAAGTATCCCTTATAGCTTAAATATCAAACAAATCTACACAACAACTGAAAGTAAAATTTATATCATAAACAGTATGATTCTTTATGGTACCGGACATTATATTACACTTATAAAAAAAAACTCACAATGGTTCAAAGTTGATGATGAATCTATACTTCAACTTGGTCAATGGAAAGATATAATCACATATATTCTAAGATCAAGATTTTACCCTGTAGGACTTTTTTATTCAACTTCTCAGAAACATGAGTCAAATGGTATGAGTATTGAAGATTGGATAAGATTTGAAAGAGATGTTTTACAGACAACTGGGATAAGAGAGATAAAAAATTCACCTTCAGGTTGGAATTGTGAATGTGGGAATTTTAATTGTAAAAGTTTTGAAATATGTGAAATGTGTAGCAGATTAAAACCTGGGGTAACTGGCTGGGTATGTAGTTTTTGTACTGCTTTAAATGATGTGATGGAGAAGTACTGTAAAGCTTGTGGGAATGTATATAATTCCCCTAAGAGAACAATGAAAACAAGTGATAATTTCAACACAAACATTAAAAAAAATACTGCGAATAGTTTTGGGAGAAACAAAAGGTTGGGATATGAAAAAGCTCAAGATATATACCCGAAGCCTGAAAAAGCTTATATAGAATCATATCAAAAGCCTGAAATTAAAACACATTCTAGGAACAGTAGTTTTAATGCTGAACCAAGGTGTAGGATTTGTAGGAAAAAAGTTATTGGAAATGAGTTTATATGCATAAAATGCTATATAAAAAGCTATTCTAGTATATGCCAACTATGCAAAAATCAAGCTTTTAATGACTGTTGCGAAACTTGTATAAGGCTTAGTAATCCTTGTCCTGATTGCTATAGGTATAATTTGATTATAGACCCTGTTTGTGTTTGCAAGAAGAAAAACTTTACAAACTAAATTAATTAAAAGTTTTGTGTTCTTCTGATAGTTCTGGTTCACAGTTTATCAATTCCATGTATTCTAATAAATGAATTGGAAGTTTTGAAAGAAGTTTTGTTGTGAGGAGATCAGGGTTTCTGCAGTAGTTTTTATATGGTAAGAAAATTGTATTGTTCCTCGCACTTTTCTTCCCATTTTCTCCCATAAGAGGGAAGTTCGAAATCTCAGGCATAGTGACAAAACTCTCTGGACCAATCCCAATAATCGCCACACTCAAAGGTCCATAAGAACTTTCAACTAAAGCATTCTTACTCTCTTCAATATCCTGAACTTCTCCATCAGTTAAAACAACTAATAAATAATACACTCCACCCATTGTTCTATTAGCAAAATCTAAAGCTTTCTTTATAACACTAGCCAATAATGTTGGTCCAGCAAGTCTAATACAAGTCAAAATCTCATGATAATTTCTTAAAACATTATCAATTCCAAATATAAAAGGATTTATATTGCTTTTGTTTATTGGAAAACAATGCTCAACTCTTCTTGACCATTGAGGTTCAGCTCCAAAACCAAATACTAGATATGATTTCTCATTATCATAATCTTCTAAAACCCTAGAAATGCTAAGAATTGCTTTTTCATAATCATTTTGGCTATTTGAGTTTATATAATGTAATGAGGATTTATCATTATAATTACCGTTGCTTATAGTAAAATCAATAGCTAATATTAAATTGACCTCAATCCCAGTTTGGATGTAGTCTAAAAATGTGTGTTTTTTTTTTAGTTGTATACTTTCAATTTCGAGTATGCCAGAATTGTGATATTTATGAGGGTTTTTTTTAAGTTTTGAAGGGTTTATTAGTGGAAAACGTGAATTTGGTAAGGAGATATCTTGGAAATTAAATTCGCAAAAACCGATAAAGTCATTTGTCACACCCCAATCGTAATCCCAACAATCTAATCTTAGAGGTAATGAGATGTTATTGTCGCATATAGTAGATAATGATAGTTCAAATGGCTTCCAGATTGGGTCAAGAGTTTTTTTTATAGTCTCGCTTTTGTATGTTTGTACCCAAGAAGTGTTATGTTTTTTTGATAGGATGAAATATGGATCTGATTTCCCGAAAAAGTCCATTTTGTCTACATTGTGGGCTCGGAGGTGAAGAGTTACATTTTCACATGATTTCTTTAGCTCTTTGGCTGATATTTTTATTATAGAATTTGATGAGCATCTTTCAAGGTTTCCGATAAGTTCGAATTGAGAAACAATTTTGCCTAAGGATGTGGTGAAGAGACCAATTAGATTGTTTTGTGAGTCTTCTATAATAAATTGGATATCTTGTTTTGATTCGAAAATATAGTTTAGTTCGATTTTTGTCTCCCATTTTGGGTTGATTCTTTCTGATGAAGGCTCTGTATGGGCATAATTTGTGAATCTAGATGTCTGCTGATTGAAAATACAGATTCTGCATATGGGGTCGGTGTTTATTGCTAGTCCTTCAGAACTTAGGCTCAGTTGGATTTTTGTTACTGAATTATTTTCATCCATTTTAGGATTTTATTATTTTGACAGTTTTATTGTTATAATTTCAAAAGTATTTTATTTTGATTAGATTTCAACAGAAGACAAGATTATTTTCCACAAGAATCCCATAAACTAAAAATAAACCTTTTCANTTACAATTGCTAAAATTTATAAATTAGATAATGATTTCAACAGAAGACAAGATTATTTTCCACAAGAATCCCATAAACTAAAAATAAACCTTTTCATCTCATATTATCTTAAAAAAATCTTAAAACTAACAAAAAAATCCCTATAAATTATACTTATTACGGTTTTTTACCCATAATCCACTCACCTTGTTTCACTATTCCATTTTTATCAGTGAAAACTCCCCATCCATGTTGTTTCCCATTTTTCCACATACCTTTATAAGCTTTCCCACTAGGCCAAAAATACTCCCCATAACCTTCTTTTTTATCATTCACATACTCCCCTCTATAAACCCTTCCATCAGGCCATTCAAAAACCCCTTCACCTTCCATTTTATTATTCTTCCACATCCCTTCATATTTTCTCCCATCTTTCCATATATAAAATCCTTGTCCTTCAATACGATTTTCATAAAATTCCCCTTTATAAGCAGATCCATCAGACCAGAAAAACCTCCCTTTACCATGCTTTTGCCCATTTTTATAAGTCCCTATATATTTCGCCCCATCAGGCCATGTTTCTTCACCTTCTCCTTCTTGTTGATCATTTATCCACCCACCTTCATAAATCGCACCATTATAATGAGTATATTTCCCTTGACCATGTGCTTTATCATTAACCCAATTTCCTTCATATACATCCCCATCAGCATGAATAAGCCTTCCTAATCCATTTGCCCTATCATTTTTCCAATATCCAACATATCTTGACCCATCACTCCATAAAAACACCCCTCGACCATTTTTGCGCCCTTCTCGATTTTTTTGTCCTATATATACACATTTATTAGGGAAAACTTCAGGATTGTTTAACAAAATACCAAATCCATCGTTAAGGGAAAAATTGTATGGACCCAGACGCTTTTCTGTATTTCTGACTTCTTTGTTAGAAACGATAGGGATATTTTGAGATTTTAGTTGTTTGATTATTTTTTCTATATTTAAAGCTTCAGGATTTGCTTCTATAAGGACATCTTCAATTGTTGCTTGTGAGTAGGTTGTATGAGTTATATGGAAATCAGGACTTTGACATGTTTCCTGTAGTTGAACAGTTTCTTCGTTATTGCGAGGTTTTTCTGATTCTATGATAATTTCGCTTGTATCAACTGTTAATAAGTTATCGGCAGTGCCTATACAAGAGCATTGGCTACCCATTTCAGTATTCTAATGATATTTTTAGATTTTTGATAATACTTAGGTGAAATAATGCTCAGACAGTCTTTGATGAGGAAAAACACAACCAATTTCATGGTTGCTAGTAGGCCAAGCAATTCTAAGCTTTATGGCTCTGAACGACTCTTTGAGAACTGGAGAAGCTCAGAACTTGTCGCATCTGGTTTTGCGGTCCTGAGTTTAGTTTTCGGGACTTTAGACTACGAGCTTTATTACTCAGATTCCCGAACCCACAAAAACTGTTCAGTTAAATCCTACAACGACACTTTTCGTTATCTGATCGTCATGTGTAGTTTCGTATCAATGTTTTTTCTATTCCTCAGACACTATGTAAAATCCATATGGAAAAACTATTTACTACAAATCGAAGGTGCATCTGGGGCTATTTCAGCAACTTTTATAGCAGATTATATAAAACAATATAAAAAAAAATCACGAATTTTCAAACCTATTTTTTATGCCGAAATGATATTAATGGTAATTCAACCTTATCCTGGTTTACATGTTAAAGTAAATATGCCTTTTAGATATCAGGATGAGTATATGCAAACTTGTTATAATTTGTCTGAGCTTTTTTATTGTGTTATGTTTTTAAGGCTATTATTGCTTTTTAGGGCTATTGCAAATTTTACCCCATATGAAAATTATGTTGCAAGAAGGTATTGTCATAGATATAATGTTAAACCAAATATGAGGTTTTCTTTTAAATGTATGATGAAAATGTACCCAATGCCAATTGTAGTATTTGTTATTGGGATACCTTCTATGATTGTTTTAGGATGTATGGTGAGGATTTTTGAAAGGCCACTTATTGATTTGAGTTTAAAAGAATGGGATGATCCTATGAATGGGATTTGGTTTATGTTTGCGACAATGTCTACAATTGGTTATGGTGACTATATTCCGATAAGTTATTTAGGAAGAACTGTTGCTGTTTTTGGGTATATTGTCGGTGGGTTTATATTTGCTCTCATCATGGTTAGTGTTCAGAAAGAAATCGCCCTTTCAGAAAACCAGACTAAAGCTTTTACTACAGTTTTACTTACAGATAAAGCAGCGAGGACAATTCAAGCTTTTATGAAATTTTTACTTAAAAAGAAAAGGACGGGGGATTCACCATCGACTAGAAGGAAATTCAAAAAGCTTAAAGAAGCGATAAAACATTTTAAAATGAAAAAAGAGGAACTTGATGAACTTAGGACACAGAATGATTATGAAATTATACAATTGAAAAATAGTGTGAAAGTTATTAGGGAAGAACTTACTGATGTGTATAAGAAAATTAATATACTATCAAATNGAACTTACTGATGTGTATAAGAAAATTAATATACTATCAAATATTGCTACTGGGAAAATTAGGATTTCGCAAAAAAAATAGGTAATTATAGTAATTATTGTAGTAAAATTAAGTTTTTTTTTAAGGTAGATTTGAAGTTTATATAGAAAAATGTGCTGAGATATTAAAAAAATATTTAAAATCAAAACTATTATCCAGTTTTAAAATGACTGAAAAACTCGATGTTTTTCTTAGTACCTTTGACAGAGTTTTGTAGCCCATTGGAAGATATTAAAAAATAAGAAATCATAGCTTCTTTGTTTAAAAACAGTTTCAAACCCTTTTTCACTTTTTCATTTCTCACTTTTGCGTAATTATGAAGATAACTTTTTATATAATCTGTAACAATTATTCTTTTCTTTGCTGGGGGAACGTTTATTACTCCGAGAAAATTCGTCAAAGGAAAATTCACCCTTTTAGAATCTTTAGTTCCGTGATTTGTTATAAGTTTATTGTACATAATTGTCATGGCTGTAATTCTAGCTTCACGTATAGCAAGATATTTTCTTATATAATGTTGAATCCTAATAACAATTTTTTTAAAAGCATACATTATAAGAAATAAATGATTGTTGTTCACTATTTTCCATATATTTCTACTCACAGTCTTTGATAAATTTATCCTTTCATGATTCATCCAGTCTATCAATGGCTTTGACAAAAACCTTATATTTTTATACTCTAAAAACTTTCTTTTTCTCCTTAAGATTTTAGCAAATTTTCCTAATATCGTCCCCATTATTTGGAAAAATGTAAAGAATTTCTTAAGACGTTTTATTTTTTGCTAATTGGGTGTTACAATTTTTGTCTTAGTTTTTGTATAAATAGCACTTGCTACACTAAGATTTATTAATATTTGGCTCCATTTGGTTTTAGCTTTAAAAATAGCCTCTTTGTTTTCTTTCCATTTGATATTTTCCATTTTGCTGATAAGTTCTTGTTTTTTATGTTTCATTTCTAAATAGTTTTTGATTTTCCATGTTTTTACAACTTCATGGACTTTTTTGTTGTGTTTTTTGTTTTTTTCTTGGATTTTTTTGAAGATTTTTTTAGTATTTTTTGCATCTTTTTTGTTTTGTTTTTCGAAACTTCCTGGAGATGTTTGAAATTTGTTTACAGCTAATGCTAAATGGATTTTACTTGATATGTTGTGCATTAATGCTTCATTTAAACGTGGACTTTTGCTAAACTCATAACCACCTGTGCTAGATGTGGATTTATAATATTTCCCAGGAGATACGGCTTCACTATTACATAATCTATATCTTGTACAAGGTCTTGATAGATCTTTAAGTTCAGAGGTTGAATTTAAACGTGTTTTAAGAATATCTATAGCTGCTCTGAGCTCTGGGATTACTTTTGTTTTAACTACACTTGATACTTTACTTTTATGCTTTGTTGATTGAGTACGCGGCTTTGAATCTAATACAAAACTAGGGTTTAAACGAGAAAGTCTTTTTGTTAAATATGAGTTGTCGATGCTTGCACAAACATCATATGTCAAAATTAAAGGATGTGTATCATCTAAAGATAATGCTTTTGACATTATAAATAATTAGATAAAAAATTATAAGATAATATTTAAAACCGAGTGTTTTTAATCAATTCATCTTACTTCATATATTTAAATTTATAACGAATTCTGATTTTATTTACAGAAGCATCAGAAAAATATTATCTTATATATTATCTCTAATAATCTAATATACTTTAGTATTTATTTTATGTTTGAAATTTAGATTTTCTGTTTTTTTTTTCAAGCTACCAAATATTTATTCATTGACTTTTTAGCTTAAAATATTTACTTTTATATTTCATACCATAAACTCATAAGCTGATTTTCTCTTCTATCATAATTCTTATTGTCATAATATTACCTAATATGCACATACATATCTCATGTATTCCAATACCAAACTTCACAAATCAATCAAGTTTACTTCAGTTATCTAATAACAAAACCTACAATAGCAAAAAATCCTATATATCTTTCAATCATACCACAAAACTTAATCATCATCTACTATCTTATATTAATCATAAATCTTATAACTAACTTATAATCTCTTTCGTACTAACAACCGATTTCCCACTTTCTTCAGACCTACAGCTATAAATCGATTCTGTAGTATTCTCCGGTATTGTTATATATTGAAACAAACTTTTCTCACTTTCCCTGCCACTTCTCAATTCACTTTGTTTCTTCAACTTCAATATAAAATACCCTTGTAATGCAGGGTCTTCTGAATCATTAATCAATTCATCAATCATATTATCAATATTAATCCCAACAATATCAATCAAATAACAAATAATCGCCATATACGGTTTTTGTGGCCTAAACTTCATTTCATACAAAGCAATCTGAATAGCATTAAGCCCATACGCATTTTTGATATTAAAATCACATCTCAAATTAAAATGTAAAAATTTTACCATAGCGAAATTCCCATATTTAACAGCAAGTAAAGGGCAATTCATACCAGTATCTTCATCTTGATATTCTAAATCAAAAACTTTTGGGATTTCTGAATAAGATTTAAAATATTCTTGAATAACAGTTATGATTTGTATATGTTCAAAAATCGCAGCAAAGTGAATTGGTGTATATTTTTGATTAGGAAATGGGTTGAATTCTTCTTCGATTGTTGAATTAATTAATTTATATGATTCTAAATGTAATGATGACCCTAACCCTGATATATATATAGGTAAGTAATAAAGTAATAAAGACGAGTATCCTTTTATACAGAGAATGTTTATAGGGTTTATACCTTGATCAATAAAATTTTTTTCCATATAAGAAATTGAACAGCCAAGTTTGTGGAGATATACGAAAATATCACTTTCTCCAAGGATTAGAGAGTATGATAAAGCGTTTAGATTTAATCCACTAAAAACAACTTTTTCTTGGTCGAGGTTTTGGATCAGAAATGCCTTTTTTTCTTTGAATTCACGAGTTAGGGTTACTTTATGTAGGGCTTTAAGGTTGTTGCGACGAATACTTTCAAAGACGAATTTTTCTTTGAATTGACCTTCTAGGTTGTTTTTGGTTTCACAGCATCCCATTTAGCTGATAATAAATTTTGGAATTTTGGTATTCATTTTGACTTGAGATTTTTAGGAATTCAGATAGTGTGATTTTATTTTTGGGGTAGAATTAAACTTAATGATGTGGTGGCTAATAAGAATTAAAAGATAGACTGATTTTGTTGGGTATTTTTATATTTAGTGGTAGATGTCATTAGATATTAAGGAAATAAAGGATTTATATTTTCTTATGTTGTTATAAAATATCGCATTGTTATAAAAAATTTGTTTTTATATGAGGATTATTTAGATTATATGTTTATTTTATGATTATAAATCATTAGGTTTAGGATGATTTTAAATACTTATAGTGAATATTTATTCTATAAATATGAGTAATCCATATAATCAGCAGCCATATGGTCAACCATCATATAATTACCCACAGTATCAACCTAATCCTTCTAATTATCCTAGCCCACCATCGCAAACAGTCCAAAACCCATTTCTGAATCCTCCCCCAATTTCAAATCCGGCTCAAATTCCTGTCCCTTTAGGTCAAAACAATCCATCCTTAATTCCTCAATCATTATTAATACCTGGCCAGAGTCCATTAAATGTAAATCCCTACGATTTGCCACAAGGGTTACAAGCTTATCCTGCTCAAATAAATCCTCCTCAATATGCACCAAATCAATACAATCCTCCTATGCCACAATCAGGACTTACTATAAATCTTAAAGCTCATAATATAATATGCGATCCTTATATAGCACAATCTTTGCATTCTAACAATATACCTATTGATATTTCAAAAAAATATAAAAATTGCAAAATCATGTTTAAAGGAAATGGATTTTTAATTCATGCAATATCAGATGAAGATATCCAAAATATTGATAAAGAACTTAAAGAGTTTATTGATAAAATGACTATTGACCCTAATGCACGTTGGGCTTTTTTGAATGATGATGGAAGTTATAAAGATTATGCTTTTAATATAAGCACTCTTATAGAAGATACGTATAAACAAAATCTTTATGAACTTATTATAAAAGAATATACAAATTATTCACTTTCTGTTAGGTTTAATGTAAATGGGCAGAATTTTGAAGTCCAGTTCGCTCAAGTTGGAGGAATCCATAGACAAATTAATTTAAACAAGAATATGAATATACCTAAAGTTATAAGAGCTGTAAAAAGATATGCGAGTAATGAGAGAATCAACCAAGATTTTATTAGGAAATATAGATGGGAGTGGTTACATGAAAGTAATGTTTATAGGCCTTATGAAGATGATGCAAATTATTTAATTGAGATGAGCTATATTGAATATATGAAAAATGGGAATCCGACTATGGCACTTATTCAAGGAAATAATTTTAAAACTTATAAGATTGATTTTAACGAATATATTCAAGCTAATGAAGTTAGTGATTTCAAAAGATATATTAGAAGAATAACTCTTCCTTAACAATCTTAAAGTTAAATTCCAAAAAGTTTTAGCCATACTAATGAATAAATACATTTTAATATCAATAATGATCATTATAAGCATAAAAATACTAGATGTTTTACAATAGAATTATCTAAGCTAAGTTCTTTTTAATACTATAAACCAAAATTTTTTATTCAAGTAATATCATCATAGGCTTTATATTTCTAGTTATATTTTATTCAAAATCCACTTCTTTTATCATGCTATATCGACAAAGTAAACTTTTTTTAAAGTATTTAACCCTAATAAACCCTTATAAATCATTAATAATATCAAT
>MPUH01000724.1:0-38155 GCA_001970955.1 Stentor coeruleus | reverse complement strand
AAGTAGATGAAGGTGATATAAAAAAGTTATAAAGTGAAGAAAAAACAAGTTATATAGAAAATTAAGGGTTTTTGTTTTTAGTATAATTCAAACTGATTTAGCATTCAAAATTAAGAAATATATTTTCAGAATGGGTGCTTAAAAGAACTTTTTAGGCTTTTTGAGTATACCTTTTAATGGCTTTGGTAAGGGTTTTACATGTGGTGTCACTACAGCAGGTACTGGGTTTTCTTGCATCAAAACAGATTCGATTTTCTTCTCACTTTTCCTAGACTTTCTTTTTTTCTCAAGCTTATTCTGGTTATCAGATTTTCGACTTTCTCGTCTTTTTTGTTTTTTTTTACAGTTTTAGTTATACCTGGCTCAGGAATTTTGTCTGATATAAACGTAGATTCTTCTTGTTTTTCAATTTCTTGATTAGGTGGAGTCTCTTCTTCTTTTTCAGCATCAACATTCTTTACTTCTTCAATTTCATCAATATCTTCAACATCAGATTTTGAACAACACTGCTTAAATACCTGAATTAATTTGTTCATAATACACAAATATTAATTACCTGTATGTTTTATATTTTACATATATTGGTATTATGATATATAAAAACAACTAATACAGTTTCAATTTATGAATTATAAAGGATTTTATTATTAGATTACATAAAATACTATCTTTTAGTTAAAAGTTCATATAAAGATATTATAGCTTTATTAATTATCTTTAACTATTCTTGTAGGCATTTTACTACTTATCCATGATTTAAACCCACTGAAAGTATCTGACCAAGTCCTGGTGCTATAGGAATTGATTTTGCCTTTTAGTAAAGATATATCATTTTCTTCTTGTTTAATCATTTGGGTTTTTTTTTCAAGTTTTTTTTTTAGTTCAAAGTTTTCTTTTTGGGCTGATTCATAGCTTTTGCATAATGAGTCTACTTTGACAAGACTGTCTTTTAGTTGTTCAGCAAGCTGGTCTATCTGTAAATCTCTTGTTGCAATTGTCTTTGCTAAGGTCTCAGGATCCATATTAATATAGATATTTTTATAATTATTTTATAAACTTTTAGGATATATTTGAATATTATTTTTCTAGAGTTATAATTAACTATTTAAAACTAAATCATCAGAGTCAATAATCTTACAGTTTTGGGTCTTTTTATAAGTTTTTTCATTCCATAAAATTTCATTAAGACTTAAAAAATATAATTAGTTTTGGGTCTTTTTATAAGTTTTTTCATTCCATAAAATTTCATTAAGACTTAAAAAATATAATTTGTTAATAGAGTTATGATTCCATTATTCGTATGCCTTTTACTATATATTATATATCTTTATAGGAAACATAAAAATACGTCTTTTTCTATATGAGTTTGATAATGCTTCCGTTCTAGAGTTCTTAACAATATCTAAACTGAAAATGCTCCAGTAAAATTTAAAAAAATTTGAGTAAAGAGATCAGTTCTGTAAAGAACCATCAGAAAGCTAGCATCAATTTACTAAGATTTGCCACTTTAAAATTCCAATATCTGATTTTTAGCCAAAGTTTTCTAATTCTCAACTAGCTTTGTTGCACTTGCTCAAACCATGAATGTTTAACTTTTATTTATAAATTAATACTTTTCGTTATGATATTTCGGAATTACTTAAGATATTTCGTTTTCGACCACAGTTGTATTAATCACAACATTTTCTTTGCTGTTAATTTTCAGCACTTTTTCTATTGAACTCCTACATATATGGCAATCTTTACCTGATTCTAAGAGTTTTATTGAGCAGTCATTGCAAATTCCTCCATGACCACAAGGTACTAGTACTGAATCGCATACATTTGAACAGCAAATCAAACAGTCTTTGATTGAACTATTGTTGTTACCTTTTTCTTCCGATTCTTGGGGGTGAATTTTTTGGTTTATAGTTTTATAAAAAGTGGATGAAATTTTTGTCAAAAACATTGACTTTTGTATATTTTTCAAGGGCCTATTAATAGTTGGAGATTGAGGTACTTGCATGGCAGATGATCTAAAAGCATCTGCTATCCATTGGCTATATAAAACTTACACTATATATTTATAAACTGATAAAGTAGTTAAAGCTGAAAATAGTAAAAAACTACCAAAAATAGCACATCCTCGGATAAATAAATTTGTATCTTTATAGTTTAAGTAAGAACACAAATCTATTATAAATAAGCCAAAGGTTAAAGATATTCCGAATACACTTAAAAATAACCAGATAGGATACATGATATTAATTCTCACTCTCAGCCTTAAAGTTATTTTTTTAACAATATAAAGGAAGGAAGTTATGCATGATAAGGAAATAATTATCCACAATGGCCAAAAAAGGTAAAGCCATGGCCAATTAATAGTCCCTTGATATCTTAATGATAAAAAAATGAATGCTACGGAAAAGCTCCACTGTATTATAATCCCAAACACATGAATACAAATAACATAATTTGAAGGATTTTTGTAAGATAAAACTGATAATAGAATGTTAGAAACATAAAGAGGAGCACCTGCAAAAATTACCTTAATACAATCAAAGCATGCAAGGATTAAAAAAGCAATATATAGCGTTTTCAATATAGAATCTACAGCAATAAGCCATTCGAATTTATATTTCTTAACTTTCATTAAAGTAATTGAAACACTTATGAGCCTTTGTAGTAATATTAATCCTAAAGGGGCCACTAAAGTATAGTTATATTGAACCCATAGAATTAAGTAGTAGCTGCATAATGAATAGACAATAAGAGAAGGTATTGCAAATTTGAATGAAGATTTTATCCACTCCAAATTCTCATCAATTTGTCCACTTGCCATAATTTATTATATGACGCTTATAGAAATTAGTTTTTTGGCCAATTAGATTTTATATAATTAAAGGAACTGTTTTTCTTAAAAGTAAAGTTTTAAATCAGTTTATTAATGCTACTGATTTGCATATCGTCCTAGAGTATTAAAAAGATGAAAGGGAATTATTTAACTTTAAGAAGAAACATTTTTGTTGGATCATGGAATATTAAACAGAAATTAGAATTTTTTAAAGAGATAAACTAGGTAAGTTATAATAAAAGTTATATTATAATACTATCTAGTGAAAATAAATTTAGCATGGAAATTTATGAAGAAATTGATTAGACAGTGGAGTGGGTTATACAAGAGTTTCAGGAAATCCAATAATTGCAAATATTTTTTTTTCAAATGAAGAGTTTTTTCAAAAAGAAATATTTAAAAGAGATTGCAGATCATATTTATGAATTAGCTGCTGATTCTTATAAAATTTCTAGGATTAATTTACATATAATCAGATTATATGTTTAAATAGTGAGTAGGTTTATAATTTTATTGAGTAATTCGCTTGTAATAACACTAATATATAATATAATACTTTTAGATTTTATAAATTGATGATAGGAATATTGATTATATTACTAATCTTGATGACATAAAATTGTATATATTTATTTTAATATAATAATTATGATTTTTAACTACATAATTTGCATAACAAAACACACTTTCACATATTTTTTTAAACTATTTTTGACTAAAGCATTGCATATATTATATCATAGAATTTATAACTTAAGAACCATACAAAGAATTCCAGGATAAGTGTGTTGTTTAGCAAGCTGGTCTATCTGTAAATCTCTTGTTGCAATTGTCTTTGCTAAGGTCTCAGGATCCATATTATATAATATTTTTAATTATTTTTCTAGAGTATCTATATTATATAAATTACTTATAGGAAATTTAAAAATATGTTTTCTTTTATAGGGAGTTTTGATAATGCTTCTTAACAGAAATTAGTCTAAACTGAAAATACTCCAGTAAAATTTAGAAAACTTTGAGTAAGGAGAACCATCAGAAAGTTAACATTAATTTACTGAGATTTTCCACTTTAAAGTTCTAATCCAAAGTTGTCTAATTCTCAACTAGTTTTTTGCACTTGCTCTAGCCATGCCTGATTAGCTTTTATTTATAAATTAGTACTTTTTGTTATGATATTTCGGAACTAAAAATGCAACTACTTATTTTATAACATGGATTTTATATCTATAAGAAAATAGAGAGTTTAATTATTTAAGGAACTTAGTTATTTTTGGTACTTAAGATATTTCGTTTTCAACCACAGTTGTATTAATCACAATATTGTCTTTTTTGTTAATTTTCAGAACTTTTTCTATTGAATTCCTACATATATGGCAATCTTTGCCTGATTCTAAGAGTTTTATTGAGCAGTCATTACAAATTCCTCCATGACCACAAGGTATTAATACTGAATCACATTCATTTGAATAGCAAATCAAACAGTCTTTAATTGAACTTATACTCTTGTTTTTACCTTTTTCTTCTTCTTCTTCTGATTCTTGGGGCTGAATTTTTTGGTTTATTGTTTTATAAAAAGTGGATGAAATTTTTGATAAAAACATTGATTTATGTAAATTTCTCAAGGGCCTATTAACTGCTGGAGATTGAGGTTCTTGTGCGGCAAATGATCTAAAAGCATCTGCTATCCATTGGCTATATAAAGCTTACACTATATATTTATAAACTGCTAAAGTAGTTAAAGCTGAAAATAGTAAAAAACTACCAAAAATAGCACATCCTCGGATAAACACATTTTTATCTTTATAGTTTATGTAAGAACACAAATTTACTATAAATAAACCAAAGGTTAAAGATATTCCGAATATATTTAAAAATAGCCAGAGGGGATATATGATTTTAATACTTTCTTTCAGCCATAAGACTATTTTTTTAACAATATAAAGGAATGCAGAAATGCATGATAAGGAAATAATTAGCCACAATGGCCAAAAAAGGTAAAGCCATGGCCAATCAATAGTTTCTTGATATCTTAATGACAAAAAAATAAATGCTACAGTAAAGCTCCACTGTATTATAATCCCAAACACATGAATACAAATTGCAAAATTTGAAGGATTTTTATATGATAAAATTGATAACAGAATATTAGAAGCATAAAGAGGAGCACCTGCAAAAATTACCTTAATAAAATCAAAGCATGCAAGGATTAACAAAGCAATAAATAATGTTTTCAATATAGAATCTAAAACAGTAAGCCATTCGAATTTATATTTCCTAACTTTCATCAAAGCAATTAAAATACTTATGAGCTTTTGTAGTAAAATTAGTCCTAAAGGGACAACTAAAGAATAGTTATATTGGACCCATAGAATTAAGTAGTAGCTGCATAATGAATAGATAATAAGAGAAGGTATTGCGAATTTGAGTGAAGATTTTATCCATTCCAAATTCTCATCAATTTGTCCACTTGCCATAATTTATTATATGAAGTTTATAGAAATTACAATTTTAACTTAGTTTGTTAGTTGTTTTGCCCAGTGAAATTTTATATAATTAAGGCAACTATTTTTCTTTAAACATAAAGTTTTAAATCAATTTATTAATGTCACTGATTTGCATATTGTCCTAGAGTTTTAAAAAGGTCAAAGGGAAATATTTAACTTTAAGAAGAATATTTTTGTTGGAATCATGGCATATTAAACAGAAATTAGAAATTCTTAAAGAGATAAAAATATCACCCAATAGATAAGTTGGAATAAAAAGTTATATGCCAATACTATCTAATGAAGAGTTTTTTCAAAAAGAAATATTTAAAAGAAATTACAGATCTTATTTATGAATTAGTTGCTGATTCTTATAAAGTTTCTATGATTATTTTACATATAATTAAAAATCAGATTATATGTTTAAACAGTGAGTAGGTTTATAATTTTATTGAGTAGTTCGCTTGTAATAACACTAATATATAATATAATACTTTTAGATTTTATAAATTGATGATGGGAATATTTATGATATTACTAATCTTGATGATATAAAAATATAAGATACTTTTTATCTTTTATAGTAAATATTTGAATGTTGTTTAAGCTAATATCTTAGGATATAGCATTCCTATTATTAATCTTGTTTATTATCTACTTAATTAAATCTGACTATTAAGCTGATTTAAGATGCAGAGATATTTAGATTTTGGATAATAAAAAGTGATTCATTTTATGATAAAGGCCTATAATAATTAATAATTTTTAACTACATAATTTGCATAACAAAACACACTTTCACATATTTTTTAAAGTATTTTTGACTAAAACATTGCATATATTATATAATAAAATTTATAACTTAAGAACCATACAAAGAATTCCAGGATGGAGTGTGTACAATTGATCGTAATTGTCCACTAGAGTTTAGTAAATCACAAGAATGATATCCATTTTCTGACGTAGAACCACTGTCATTTATGTTTTTTTTTAATATCTTCTGCTGTTGTCCTTTTCGAAAAATTAGGTTTTTCAAAGCATCAGCTTTGATTGATAACTCTTTCGCTTCTTCTTCTAATTCTTGTATTCTAGATTTTAGCTTGTTTGTGCTTTTCTTCCAACTTTTCTGTATTTGTTTAAGTTTTACTTGTAGTTCCTCTTTTCTTTCTTCATATGTACAACCTATACCTGCTTTCTTACGTAAAGCCATATGACGATCTTCTAAATCCTGTATTTTTACCTTGCCAGTTTCTATACATTGGGAACTAACTTTGTTCCTCTCTTCGATTTCTGTGATATTTTGCTTAATTTCTTTTATTTCTTTGTAAATTTCTTCGATCGCGTTTGTTCGTATGCTAAGCAAAGGCAGAAATGGGACTTTTGATATATTCATTCTTTCAATATCTTTGGTTTCAGTGCTTTTCTTAGCTGTTACGATTTTGTTTTCCACTGTATGGATCTCGGTACGCGATTGCATTAGAGTTTTTTTTTCCATTGTGTTATATTTTATGTGTTTATAAGAGTTTTTAGTGATTTTTATAAAAGATTTGAATGATTACTGTTATTTATACTTTGAATAATGATTTTAATGTTTTTTAATCGTATTTCCTATAATTTATCCACTTTTATATAACTAGTTTTTTTGTTAGTTAGGATTATGGGATTAAATAATTTATCACCATTATGTTTTATTTTAGTTCTAGGCCTGATAAACAACTAAATATATTGTTTTATCTTAACAACTGTTTTTATAGGTTTCTTTTATATTTTGTGATATAAAGCATTAATGATAATATTATTAAAATTTTACCAAATTATTATTAGAGTTTATATAGAGTAATTTTTGCTTGTATTTTTTAGGAATAAGTTGATTATAGACTTTTATATCAAAAAAAATAGAAAACAAGCTAAGTTTATACATAAATAAGTGCAATTATGTTAGATCAGAATAAAGCTGAATATGATAATAATTGAATACAACCTACAAAAAATGATATAAATAATAATAAACTGCATTAAATTATCATGACATACATACTATATAAACCTACATATACTACATAAATCTATTCATATAACTAAATACTATATATCCTCTTATAATAATATTAAATCTGCTATTATAATGGGAAACAGCCAAAAAGGTACTAAGTCAATAAAACAAGAATATCTAAAGCTTATAGAGAAAAAAAAGCGCAAGTATTTCAAAAAGAACGAAGCTATAATATTTGCTTGCGACATAAGAGTAATTCCTATACAGAGATGGAAAGAGTTTGTATTAGAAGAAATTTTAGACGCCCTAAAACTCCATCCTGACGCAGACTGGCCAAAGGCTCTTGAAAAAGCATGTAGAAGCTGGAAGACCGTAAATGACAACAAATATCGTTCAAACATCGTACTTTTCGATTATCTCCAAGAAAGTAAACCAACTTCAAACAACTCTTGCCGTATGCGAAGAACCATAATCAAAGTTCCTGATCACATAGACAATGAACAAATCGACTTCGATGCTAGCTCAATATTCGATTTCCTCAATGGGCATTTTGATCAATCCACTCATTTTATAGGCAATATGATCTCTATATTCCATCACACTTTCTATACAAAAAACTCTTACATCCTCTCAATCACCCCTGAAGAATCTTATCAACGTTTAACACAATTGCTTCATATTTCCGAAGATCTTATAAAAGAAACAAAAACTTTTATAATGATTGTCTTACAAACAATGATATACTATTATGGAGGACTTTTAGCTAAAAAAATGCAAGAAAATCCAAGTCAGATGTATGATTTTATATTAGAAAAAATAATAAACGAAGAAATTCATTCATTATTATTACATGCATATAAAATATCAAGACCACAAGATTATTTGAATTATACATTGAAATTGCAAAGTTTAGAGAATATAACATGTTCTGATTTACAAATAGATCCTATGTTTTGTTTGGATAAGCCTAATAATATTCATTTTAATGGATATAATTATGCTATAGAAAAAGTGAGGGAGATCGAAATGGTTTTTACACCTATGAAGAAATTAGAGATTATTGGTAATACTACTGATATGATATGTGGAAGTGTTGATGAGTATTGGAAGGATATGCCAGATATTGATCAGAATAAACTGGTTATTGATGGGGATAATTTTTTGAGTATTTATATTTATATTGTTATCAAGTCAGGTGTTAGAGATTTGAAAGGACATATTTGGTTGATAACACAATTGGCACGGAGTAGTATTCAAAACGGAGCTATGGGGTATTATTTGACAACACTTGAAGCATGTTTGATACAAGTTGAAACTTTGAATAGTTAATATATAGATTATTATGTGGAAGGTTGAAAAAATTAGGGAGATTTATTGTAGATTTATGGGTTGCTATATGTTTAATGAGGAATTTTTAGTTTTTTTTAAAAGCTTTTTGGTACTGGTTTTGAATTTTTATGATTGTTTTATATGTAATGATTTGATGAGGTTTGAAATATTATATTTTTTGATATTTTATTATTATATAATAAGGATAATATTATTCTAGATGAATTTTGCAACTTTGTTATCAATAAGTGGATATTTTATGTTGTAAACTTTTATTGTAGATATTTTATCTTGGTATTTGTGTTAATACTAGTATAAATGGTATACCACAAAAAGTTTTATTAATATACACCCACAGTAATGATAGAAATGTATATATAATTAACTTATGGTTGAAGAAAACGGAGATAAAGAAACAAAGGGCGTATCTGATTCACTTGGCGATATAGTAAATATACAAAAGTCAAACTATTTAACCTGGCAAAAAGCTGATGCGGCGCTCTTAAACGAATATCTACTGATTCAATCATTCCGACCTAATTCGACGCCAGTCGATTTCTGGTCATCAACAGATTTCTTAGATGAAGGAAACAATTGCTATGCAATTCTTGGCCCAGCAACTCCTCTACAAAACGAAATCACAGATGAAGGACTAAACTTATCAGGAAACCTAATTTCTCCCCATTTATCCTTATCCTTAAGATCTTTAGCCATCGATATCAAAATTCGTTTAAAACTCTCAGCACCCAGTAGTTTTTTTATTATTTTCCGTCTAACTCAAAAAATAACCCAAAAAAACCCAATCATCCGTATTTCCAACGACACAATCAACAAAGGTCTTTTCCTATCTTTCGGGCATATCAGCTTAGAAAACAATCATTTCATCATAGAAAAACAAGAAAAAGTTGTTGAAAAAGACTTCAATGGCTTAGAAGACAAGGATTTTGAACTAAGCATAATCGAAAATGGAGACGGGAAAATTTTTGTAAGTATTTCTGGGACTGCTAAAAACACAAGCATAAAAAGACTTGAAGCTTTCTATGACAAATTTTGGCCTGAGTTGGGTAAATGTTCATTAGCAATGGGTGCATGTGGTGAAAGGGTTTTAATAAAAAACACGTCAATCATGTATAGAAATCGAATACTAACAAGCCCAAAAATCCGTAAAGAAAACTGTGCATGTACAACTTTCTAAGTAAGTTATAAATGTTTATATAAAATATGGACAATTACAGACAAGTAGGAAGGGAGTATTCAGGGAAATTATTTAAAGGGCCAATGGTAGATGCATTTAATAGGTTGACTCAGTCGTCAATTCCTACAAAAAGTGAGCAGATTCTTAGCGCTGTTGAAAGAAGAGGAGGTTTTGGAAGCTCAACTGACAGGTTTTTACAAATGTCTGAAATTGAACCAATACCAGGACCTGGACAATATAAAAGTTCAACAGCAAATCAGAGTCCTTCATTAAGTAAAAAAGGTTATGGTGGGTTGATATCTAAATCACCAAGATTTAAAAGGTATCAATATAATACCCCAGTACCTGGACCTGGAGCTTATACACAAAAAGGTACCCCAACTTCAGCAATATCATCAGTATTCCAAAAACCTAAAAGCAAAACAATTGCAAGACCTGAACCTGATCTTCCAGCACCAGGAACATATGAAGTCCCAGATGCTTCACATGTTTATATAAGTTCCCCTTTTAAAAGTACAACAAAAAGATATAAAGAATATAACTCAGTATCTCCATCACCATGGCAATATAATCTTGATGGGTTTTTTAATAGTGATTTAAAACCTTCACCAGCATTTAGAATGCCGGTTAAAGCTAGAAGATATCCTATTAATTTGTATGATCCACATGCACCTGTACCTGTTGATATTTCTCCTGGACCTGCTGATTATCAACATTCTGTATTACCCCCGATTAATCAGAAATTTACTGCACCTTTTGCTAAAGGAGATGCTGATAGATTTGGTATACCTGTTAAGATTAAAAGAACTAAAGATTTAACTCCTGGACCTGGAGCTTATTATTATGATAGTTCACAGGATAGATTACCTGTTACTGGAGCCGTTTTTATGTCAGAGAGTAATAGAGAGATTATTAAGTCTCCGTTAAAACAGCCTGGGCCTGCGTTTTATAAACCTACACCTGTACCTAAAAAGAAATCTTTTCACCTTAATGCTAATAAGGTTTGGGTTTAGTTTATGGATTATGATGTTAAGATAATTAGATTTGGATAATAATTATTTTCTAATAAAACTCGCACTTTAATCAAAAAATCTTCATAAAAATTCTAAATAACTCAAACTAATCCTCCAACATCTAAAATCATTTTTTTTATATCATCATCCCACTTAGCCACTCTTTTTTTATATACAAAAGTAAGTAAATTCATTATAAAAAACCCCTTTATAAATGTCAGAGCCCAAAAACTCCAAAATAGCTGACTTAGAAGACCTTGGTGACCGTCTTGCCGTAATGGAAGGAGTAGTCGAAGATCTCAAGATGCCGAAATTACCTCGAAGCCAAATCGAAGTGGTATTTCCAAGATAGTTACTCAACCAATACATTTTATTAGAAGATAGTATCTTAGCTGGAATTGAAATGCTGTCGAAGACAATTGCTTCGATTAGCGATAAAAACATCCTCGATACAAGAACAGAACAATTTAACCATGTTGGATCTGATTTTCAAGATACATGGAATGATGATTATTGGGCTTGTTATGAAATGATTCGTGAAGGTTATAGTCGACGTAAACTAAAATTAAATACTACTGATAAAGTAAAAGATCTTCAGGAACTTGCTTTAGCTTTAAATAAGTCAACAACTGAAGAAAAAAAAGAAGAAAGTAAAGCTCTTGAAGAAGTTGATGAACTTAGTAGGAAATATAAGCCAGGAAATCATCCAGACCCTGTGTCTCGTAAATGTTGTGATTGCATTATAGCCTAATAATCACAAACAATTTTCTAGTGCCTTACAAAAAAATAATATCAGTTAAATTAACCAAGTTTATCAGTTAATTTTGTGTTGAGATATAGGTAAAATATGTAAAAATTATTATTTATGGGAAGTAGATGTTCATGTTTTTCAGAGTCTTCTGATAAGAATGACGAGTTTGTGCAGAATATTAATAAAATCCCAGGGAATATACAAGCTGAAGAAAGCTCTAAATGTGCTGACCTTGCAAAAATAGCAGAAAATCGTCTAAGCCCATTTCAATTCCACACAGAAGACACAACTGCTGATTTGACTTACCCGGTTAAGTCCGCTGATGGGTGGACTTATATGGGTCAATTGGATTCTGAAAGCAAACGTTGTGGTAGAGGGATTTTCTTATGGGCAGACGGTTCAAAATACATTGGCTACTGGAAAGATGATAAAGCTCATGGTTATGGCCGTTTAATCCACGCTGATGGGGATGTTTATGAAGGTAATTGGGTTATGGATAAAGCTCATGGAAAAGGAAAATACATACAATTTAATGGAACTTGTTATGAAGGTGATTGGTTTGAAGATAAACAAGAAGGATATGGAGTTGAGATATGGAATGATGGGGCTAAATATACTGGGCAATATAAAAATGGAGTTAAACATGGATATGGTGAGTTTGTATGGAGTGATAAATCATTTTATAAAGGAGAGTTTTATATGAATAATATTCAAGGAAGAGGAATTTATACTTGGAATGATGGAAGGGTTTATGAAGGAGAATGGGTTAATAATAAGATGCAAGGTAGTGGGAAGTTTACGTGGCTTGATGGAAGGGTTTTTAAAGGGGAGTATGTTGATGATAAAAAAGAAGGATATGGGGTTTTTATATGGCCAAGTGGGAAAAAGTATAGTGGGCAATGGAAAAATGGGAAACAACATGGGTTTGGTAAACTTGTTGATAAAAATGGTATGGTTTTTGAAGGCAAGTGGGTGTCTGGGGAACTGGTGAAGGATTAATTTTCTTGAATAATGTAGATTTTCCAATAAGTTGTTGTAAATGGAAGTTGTGGTTTTATAAGGTTAGGAAAATGTGGAAATTAGTGATGTGGTTTTTGATATGATTTGTGATAGTTTAGGTATACTTTGATATTGGGCTTATTGTTTTGATTAGGATGATTTTATTTATGAATGCTTTTATATTTTTTATAAAATGCATAAATATTTATTCATCAAAGGCTTAATTATACTCTTAGTTTTTATAAATCAAATGCTAATTAAATCTAACTTATTTGCATATATAAATTTAAAATTCCATAATTTCCAATTTATATTATCTTGGCGTTTATTATTATTATAAACAACTTAAAATCTTTTCCCAAACCTAAACTTGTTATATTTTCGAAGTTGCATATATATCTCTTTACAAAACAAAAAATCAACTAAGCTGAATTTTAAGACATTTTCTATAATAACTATACAAAAATACAAATGAGTAAGCATAATATCAAAAGTCCAATCATATCATTACTACTATTCAAAAGTTTGAATAATTTTTTATATAAGGATCATACAAAAAGCATATTTATTTTACATCAAATAAAACTTCAGCATAAGAAAAACCCCTAATCCCCATTCAGAAACATACTATTTCAAATAAAAAATCCCAAAATCTCTCATTCAATACAATATCATCTATCTTAATATAAAAAATGAATAAAATTCTTGAAGAATTTTACTATTGAAAAAAATTTATTATCAAAAAACAAAACTTATAGGAAAATAGGTTGTTATTTAGCTAATAATTTGTAGTCTTACTTGATTATTCTTTGAATTAAAGTGTAATATTTAGTGTTCTTTTTAAATAAAGTGGGTTGATACACAAATTAAGTATCGGGGCCTTAGCGTCTTTATTTTTAAGTATTAAATGTCTAGCTTCTAATGATGTGATTTTTGGATGAATTCTTTGGGTTTCTTTTATTTCTGTAGCATTTGTTAGCTTAAAACCTGAAGATTTTCTATTTTGCCTAATTGCGCAAGACCCCATTGTTATTATTATAAAACATTTTGTATAGAATTTTTTAGCCATCAAATATGGTTTAAACCAATATTCAAAGAGCTTTAAGAAATATAATATGAAAGTGTAATTGCTTCTAACAAAACTTTAGGAATTTTAATATCTATGGTCATAAAGTTTAGAAAACATAGGAAAAGTGTTGGAGGGATATGAAAATACATATGAGTTATTATGTAATATTTAACAAGAAAATTTTGATGATGTAGGAGTTAAATAGCAGAGGATATTATATTAGTATTGAAAAAGGATTAGATATTATTGTTGAAGAGTAATGATAGAAAAGGAGAGTTTTTTACTTGTTTTTGATTGAAAATTATGAATTTTGATAATTTTTGACGATTTTTGATGATTTTTGATATTTTTGTCAGGAGAGCTAGGAAAAAGTATTGGTTTTAGATTTTATTATAAGGAAACTGCTGTTCTAGATATTCATTTTGAGTTATGCATGAGATGGGATAGTGGAAAATAGCAAAGATTAGGATTTATTTAAGGGATATTTTAATTGAATTAAGAAAGAGGATAAAATGATTTTTTTATTACGTGTGGATTCTCTTAAGCTTTACTGTTTAAAGGAATTCAGGAATAAAATTATAGGAATTATATGATAAATAAAGAGACTATGACTAGATCCTTAGATTTTATATGATAATTTTTAATAAGAATTTTCATACAAAAGATAATTCATATAATTTTTATCCTAAACATGATTACTATGTTACTTTAAGGCTGTTAAAGCTTCTATAATTATCTTCTCTTGGTTTTTACTAAGAAACGTATGGGATAATATTATAAAGGGACTATGTATTTTAATAAGATTGTTAGTTTTTGTCTATATGCGCTAAGGTATTATTGCTAAATATAGAAGAAGTTTCTGGAATGACCTCAATATAGTGATTTCGAATTCTGATTATCTAAAATTTAATGTTTAATAACACCCTAAAAATATATTTATGATGACATAATAAATATAAATTGAATACAAAGCAGACAGTGAGAAGTTATAAAAAATATATGATCGCTATTATATTTATTTATTCTAAAAGCATCAACTTAGTATTTTGTTTTGTATACAGACAGACCTTTAATTCAAATATTACACCATAATAAAACTTTAACCATTTACGTCATATAAAAATATATTTTATCTTAAATGTCAAATAATTTATATATTTCTAATAAACAGCATAAGTACCAACATAAAAATTTAATACAATTTACTTCTTAACGAAACTATACATTTATTCACTTATTTTTTATTATATATATTCCTTACTAATCTTCTTATCTAAAAATAGTATATTCTTTCTAACTATTTTATATATTTTACTCTAACAAACTTAAAAAAGAAGTATAAACTTTTAATATCAATCTTTATCATAAATTTCTGATATACAAAATTATAAACCCTCTACCTAAAAAGCTTCCTAAAAATCCCTAAAATTATCCAATAAAATCAAAAATCCTCCTAACTACCTTTATTTCTCCCACACACAAAACTATAAAATCTTTTTTCATGAATCATATTCATAAACATTATCGATTCAAAAATACTCCCAACTTTCAAATCCATATCTAAATTCCTCATATTTTCTAATAACCCATAATCTTAAAAACTATTCAAATCTAAATCAAATCTCTTCGAATCGACAGTATCATCAAAAAACCTTTATAATTTAAGATAATTTTAAGTTAACTTATTATGTTTTTATAAGTAAATTCAAACTATATCAAAATGATAGGCCGTAATTGAATATAATCCTTGTAACATGGATGAATTTTTCAAAGGAGTTGGGACAACATTTGCAACAGTATTCTTATCAGAAATCGGTGATAAAACATTCTTTCTTCTTGCCGCACTCGCACAAAAACAAGCTATTACCGGTATTTTATTAGGATACCAACTTGGTTTAACCCCTCTTATAATATTTGCCGCTTATGTTGGAAAATTAGCCACATATTTACCAAGCATATACGTCAATATCTTAGCCTGTACTTGTTTTCTTATATTTTCCTTTATAACATTCTATGAAACAATTACTGAAAACTGTTTAGGAAAAACAAATAAAGAAAGTGATAATGAAGCTGAACTTGAAGAACCATTAACAACACATTTAAATTGGGCTAAAACTGTATTGAAAACTTGTGTGTTGATATTTTTAGCTGAATGGGGTGATATGTCTCAATTTGCTATGGTATCTTTGAGTTTATTATTTACGACTGAGTCTGTGATTGTTGGTGCATCTTTAGGGATGTTTAGTTGTGCACTTATTGCAGTATTAATTGGTAGGACAATTGGAAAATGTATTCCTCAGCTTTATAAAGGGTTGTTTTCTGGGACTTTGTTTTTAGGCATAGCAATGTATACAGGGTATCTAGTTTACGAAGAAATTTAAGTATTTAGATAAGATTATTTACTCACGCCTTTGATTATGTTCATAACATTTTTGAATCGATTTTTGATGCTTTGAGCTTTTTTCTCTAAGATTTTCTTCCTTTTTGCTAGTTGCTTTATTTTAGCTAAATATGCATCGATTTTGTTTAGGTTCGGGAGAAGGGGTTCTGAAAACTTCTCACAGCTTTGTTGCTGCTGGATAAGTTCATGGATTTGTAAATGCAAACTCGCGATTTCTGTGTGTTTGAAATTTTCAAGCACAGACTCTAATTCTTCTTCAGGGTTTTTCTGTTTAGGTTCTTCACACTCTTCATCCTCATCTCCTTCCCCAACAAACTGGTTAACTTCTACCTCCATTTATTATCTTATCAAAAAACCCATATAATCTTTTGATTAAAAATCAAAGAATTTATACAAAAATTCCCTTATTTTAATCTAAAGCAATTTCCCTAAAAACAAAAAATCTTATTTTACATTAATTCTGATAATAAATAAAATATGTCACGAACTCGTCAAGCAAGTCATGCAGGTTCTTGGTACACCGACGATTCTTCAGATCTAAATGAGCAGCTTTCATCCTGGCTTAGAGCAGCAAATATAACAGAGCCAGCATGTAAAGCTTTAATAGGTCCACATGCAGGATATACTTATTCAGGACCAACAGCAGCATGGGCATATATTCATATAAACCCAAATCCTTTACGTAGAGTATTTTTATTTGGTCCTTCTCATCATTTTTATCTTCGTGGTTGTGCTTTACCATATAGTACAATTTATGCAACACCAATAGGAAATTTACCTATAGATGAAGAAATTGTCCAAGAACTTGAGAAAACAGGAAAGTTTTCTAAGCTTAATCGTGGTCAAGAAGAAGATGAACATTCATTAGAAATGCATTTACCTTATATAAGAAAAGCTTTTGAAGGACGAGATGTAAAATTAGTCCCAATTATGGTTGGGGAAATGGATAATGAAGAAGACTTTGGGAGGATTTTTGCCCCATATTTTAGACAGTCTGAAAATTTATTTGTTGTGTCAAGTGATTTTTGTCATTGGGGACAGAGGTTTAGATATACACCTTATGATAAAAATGCTGGAGAAATACATCAGAGTATTGAAAGAATGGATAGAGAAGGAATGGAATTGATTGAAAATCATGATATAAATGGATTTAAGAATTATTTGGATAGGACGAAGAATACTATATGTGGAAGGAATCCGATAATTTTACTTTTGAGTACGATTTTGTGTGCGGGGATCAGCACGAGAACGAGGTTTGTTAGATATGCTCAGAGTGAACCAGTTAAGAAAATGACTCAAAGCTCAGTGTCATATGCGTCTTCAGTTACGAGCTCATAATGAAATTATTAAATTCGTAGGTTTTTGAAATGGATTTGAGGGAATTATTGTGTAGTCTGGGTTGGAGAGAGTTTATGATAAACATTAGGATAAATATAGAAAAATATGATTTTGTATACAATTAAAGGTTTTAATGATGATTTGCATCTAATTTATTAGGTCAATTAGTGTTTTATAATCTTAAAGCATTTTGCTGAATAATTATTTTTGTAGTAAAAAGTTTATGAAAACTCAGGAAAAGTGACTTCAAAATATGATTTCTTGCCATTACGTAATTTTATAGGGGTCTTTGAGTTTTTTGTGAATAAAGTAGAGCAGGGGATCAAATAGTTTTTTGGAGGTGTCAAATTGATGGGCGTGAATTTAATTCTTTTGTGTCTTGGAACAGATGTTGACTCTATTGGTTTATTTGATAAAAAATGTATTCTTGGCAATTGTATGTCAACTTTTTTTATGCTTCTGGTGGTTTTTGCATCTCTTCTTGGGGTTATAGTTAAATACTTTGATATGTCTTCCATAATAATTACAAGTAGGAAATTTTAACTTGAATACTAAAAAATATAAAATCCTATTTACAATTTTAACGCTAAAAGTTATTAAAGACTTTGATAATAAATCCTAAAGTTTTTCGATTAATATACTCTATGATTTCTATAAACACACTTCAAATTATATAAAATTCTTATCTTTATCGCTCTTAGCATTCTTATCGCCCAATTTAAAATACTAAAACCTGGTCAAAAACCCATTAAAAAAAATTCTAAATTTTTTCAAATGATATCCTTTGTAACCACAAAATCATTTAATACTACATAAAGCATCTAAGCATTTTTTTTAATTTTCAAAGCTCTTTTGTGGAAATTTTAAATACCCCAACTTACTTTTTACTCAAATAATCATATTCCTTTAATAAAAATCCTAACTAATCTCAATACAAAACAAAATAGCATATTCAACCTATCTTTATAGCCCCATGATTCTATTCTAAATCATTATCCAAACCCATAAAATTCCTTGACTATATTTTATATAAAACAAACCTCAAGAAAATCTAAAGCAAATGCAAAAACCAAGGTAAATTTGTGAAAATAATATTATTTTAAACATCAAAACCCAATCATCTCATAATTCTAAACCCACAGAGAAACCTGAAAAAAATTCAAATCTTAAATCTGTTATTAAATTAAATGGATAGAGATATTACAGGAGCATATACTAAGAGTTCAACCTCAGGGAGCATCAGTAGTTGTAGTGATCTAAGTATAGAAGAGCACATCAATTCAATATCAACAGATTCAATCCCATTAGACCAGGTAATCCCATATCTAACAAAACATCATTCTTTTTTATACTTCACATCAAAAGGCCATAAAGTTAATAGTATAGTTTATTTCACTGAATCTCTAAACATTTTGCATATAATCACAGATAAAAGCAAAATAAAAAAAGTTTTTACCCCTGATATTCTAGATATCTCAGCGGGAATTTGTATTCAAGTCAAACGTGAAAGTGAAAATATATATCCTATTAATATAAGGACGAGGAATAAGATTATTGTCCTTGGGTCAAAGATTTTGAATGATAGGGATTTTTGGTATTCATGTGCTGGGATTCTTTTAAAATATGCGAAAGAATGTTTTTCATCAGTGGGGTTGAGGAGGTATTGCGACTGTGTGGTTAAGAATAAAGAGAATGAAGATGAGATTATCAAGCTTAGAGAAAGTCAGTATAATGAGTGGCTTAAGGTTAGGTATTATGAACGTGAAGTACAATCATGTGAGAAAGATGCTATTAAATGCTTGATAAATGAAATGATATCTACTGTCGAACTTAACGAGTATCAACAAAACCTCAAACATCTTGAACGTAAAGTTCTAAACCTCATCGGGGATAAGTTCTTATTAAAGCAATCCCAAGGCAACCTTCTAAAATCTCTTCAACGAAAAGAAACTGAGATCCAAACTTTAACCGATTCTTTTACAAGTGTTCGTAATCATCTTATAATCCTATCATCACAATATGTTCCAAGTAACCCTTGGAAATCAATAATCCCATATCTATCTTTTATAGACCTAATGATCTTAAGAGGAGTTAATAAGAAAATCAGGAAAATCATATTTTTTTACCTAAGAAATAAGTCAAACTGGAGAAAAATCGTTTCTTGTACCTTATATCCAAGAAAAATCAGTTGGAGACTTTATGTTAACAATTTTTACGATACAGAAATAGCGGCAATGGGTCAAGAAGTTCTCCCTGGGGTAATTGAAGAAATTAAACAGGATGTTATTAGAGGACTTCCTGATCAATTTGAAGAAGTTGAAGAGATATTAATAGGTGTTTGTGCCCTTTTTCCTAATGTTGGTTATTGTCAAGGTATGCAACAAGTGGCTCATTTCCTTCTTGGAGCTTTTCGTGATAGTAACGAAGTCCTTGGAGTTTTACTTAACTTACTTCGTCCACCTTTTTATTTGGGGGATTTATGGAAAACTGGTTTTACAAGGTTGAAATTAGGGATTTTTCAATTAAAGTGCTTGATTAAACTTAAACTACCTTTTATGGGGAAACATTTGAAACAAATTGATGTTAGGCTTGATGTTATTGTCACTCCATGGCTATTAACAATTTTTACATGTTTGATTGCGAAACAAGTATCTTTACAAATTGTCCATAGCATTTGGGATTTGTTTTTTGTATATGGTTGGCCTGCTTTGATATCAACTTCATTAGCTTTGTTTAGTATATATCAAGAACATGTTTTGGGTTTAGATTTAGAAGATACACTTAGGGTGTTTTCGGGGTATGTTAATTGTAATTGTTTATTGAAAGAAATCAATAAGTATGAAGTTAGTCAGAATTATTTGGATGAATTGGAGAAAGCGTTTTGTTTGAAAGAAGATGCTTATGCTTAATTATAAGATTATATATTATAAAATAGGATTTTTGATATTATTTAGATATTTTTTATTTGTCTAGTCTACTTTTTGATATAAAAATATCATCTGGTTGGATTTTATAACACAAAGTTAAAATTTAAGAAGTTTTATAATAAAATAAACTTCTTTAATAATCAAAAAAATCATTATCAATTGAAACATAAAAACAAAAACATATTTTCACCCAAAAATTATATTCTAAACATACACTAAATAATATACCCAATACACATCTAAATAAAACCCTAACTTAAAAAGTATTCCCTATCTATATAAACTATAACTCATCTTCAATTCAATCTTAAATTCTAATCTTTTTATCAAACTTAAATACAGCAATTGAATAAATATGGAGTTGTTGTTTTATATATTTCCTATTATATGTTTATAAACAGTTAATAATGGTGTCGATTTTTCTTCAACAAGAAAAAAACATGATTGGTAAAAGCTTTAATATGCAAATTCGTTATTATTTACCTTCTAGGCTAGATAAATTTCGATACTTGCGTAATCGAAACCAAAGAAAATCTCCTATTGGACATGATCCATCTGATCTTGATAATTCTTATTATACTCAAGAAGATTATGATAAAAGAAAAACTAAAGGATTCAAATCTTTATATGAAAAACCAATGAGTCCAGATATTGTACAAAGACAGGCAACAAAAGGTTATGTTGATATTTTAGCATCGAAAAGACTGAAATCACGACATGATATGTATAATAAAAATAAACTTCCACATATAACAAGAATAAAACACAGCTTATATCCTTATGTTATAGAAGAAGAGAATGATGAAGAAAATGATGAGGTTGAAAAAAATAGGGAAAAAATTAGTGAGATACCAAAAACGCCTGATCCTAGAAAAAGATATGCGAATAGCTTATTTTTTTAGTGTAGATAAATGATTTGATAGTTTTTCTGGTTGTTTTTAATACTTTTTTATAAAATATTCTAGATGATTTATTTTTTAATAAGGTAGATACGGTTTATTATATAAGAATATGCAATGTATAAGATAATTGATGTATTAAAAGTTAGAATTTACGATTATCGTATGTGAATCATGATATAAAATATTATTATAAGGTTTTCGTATATATAAAAACTAAAATGTCTTCAAAAATGTTTGTCTCTAATAATTTTTATTAAATTAATCACTTTTTATTTAGTTTATTCCCTTCAACATTTCCACTAATTTATAATAATATATTTATATAATCCCATATATATTTTCCCTAACACCTAATATAAAATATCAGTATTAGTTTATATCTAATAATATCCTTCTATATATAAAATCCAATTATAAACTTAATTTCCTGATCTTCTTCATCTCAAAAACTAATTCCCTCATCATTCTATCTCCATCCATAAACCCAAATATCATTAATATCATCTATTTTCCTCACACTTTATCTCCTTTACCATACAAATCATCATCAAAATCAGTCAAATAATCCTCTTCACAATAAATGGACTATTAAAAACTAGACCCAGGTTCATCTGATTTTAGCATCCAAGAAATCTCTAAAGATCTGCAAAAGTACAACAAAATAATAAAATAATATGAACATTCCTCAAACTATAAACGCAGGGAAAAATCAGAAGAAATTACAAAACTCCATGAATACCTAAAAGAAATTTTTGAAAAAACCAAGGCCAAACAAAGATACAAAAGCTCAACTTTCATCATTAGAAAAACAATTCAAACTACTAAACGAAAACTTCAGTAAAATAAGGACAAATGAAAATGTTGAATTAAAATCTAATTTTAATACAAATGATAATCTTGAAGCTATTGGAATACAAGAACGTACATCCTTAGCTTATAAAGACTCAATTTAATTAAGAAATGAAGAATTAATTGAAAGAAAAGGTTAAATTGAAGACTTGAATAAATATTTTATTAAAGTGAATGAGATGTTTAAAGATGCAGCGAAAATGATTAATGAAGTTAGGATATAGTTGGAAGTTACTGAAAAACATGTGACAAATGCGATGAGTGAAACAGGAAAAGGTATTCAAGAGCTTCATAAAGCGGATAAGTATCAGAAAAATATTAGGAAAAAAATTATGTGTATTTTCCTTATAGATGCAATAATAGTTTGGGTTTTACTTGCTATAGTGTTAGAAGTTGTCGTATTTTAGATAAAATATTGAATGTAGGAGAATGTGTAGCAGCTTAAGACTTGAATAAGCTGTTGTTCAATCTCCATTTATATAAATTATTACGATTATATAAATATATGGAATATATAAAGGGTATTTTTATAGAGTACAATAATAAAATATTTTTCAGAAAATCTTTTAATTAAATCATTTGATATGATAATGCATTTATTCATTAGAAAAACTTCCTTCTAGAGTTTTTAAATATTTTTCAGCCCTTAGCCTTCTCTATATGATTATTACATATCTTTCTTCTTTGAGAATTTCCTTGAGCTCATCAGCTGTTTTACCTTCGAAATCACTGAAATAGCTATTTGAAGTTATTGCACTAGAACCACGGGAATGGGCTTGGCTTATAGATTGTTTGTTATATCTTTTGATTTGGGGTAAGGGACTAATTGGAAGGTTGATATGTTTAGAGTATTTTCCTCTGATTTCTGCATTTAGATGTGCGTAAACTTGAATTGGTTGCTTAATAACTTTTTTCTTTGGGGATAACGACCTAGGTATTTCTTGTAATTTTGTTGGGGATTCAGAATAATTATATGTATATTTTGGCCTATATTATTCTTACTGAACTATTGTAGCTCTAACAATTTCTTTTTGTATTCTTTGTTGCCAAGCCAAATGCTCATCATAGAATGTTAGAGACATAAATAATTATTTTATTATATGAGTTTGTTTATGAAAATGTCGTAAATGTTCAATTTCATATTAGAAATATTTCGCTTATAGAGAATAAGTGTTGTTATTTTTATGTATAGAATATTAAGGAAGATTTAGGATAAAAGGTATTTTAAATAGTCTTTAGGGTTTTTGAAGAACTAAGATTGCCAAAAAGTTTTTGGCTAAAGCGGGTGATGCTGATGTTTAAGATATGAAGATGTGAAATTCAAATTTGATTTTACGTTATAATATGAAAGAATCACGGAAGAGGTTTTTGAATCAGTTTTCGAGTTCGATATTCTCTACTGGCATGGATGCTAAGATAATCAGTACTAATGAGCAAATAAGAAGTACAAGTTCTTATACTCATAAGATTACTCCTAAAATCGGCGAATATAATTCCGACAATATTTGTGTGAAAAAACCATCTGAAATTAAAACAACAATTGACAGATCTTTATCCAGTGGAAGGATAAATTACGTTCCTAAATACAAAAAACCCCTTGAAATAGCCACGCTAAATTCGTCTAGTTTTCCCAAACCTGAAGATGCTAAAGTAGAAACCCTACAAATCACAGGTCTTCATCCACATGATAATGAATTAGTACTTAAATCAATGGCGAAATATTGTCATATAGTCGATGTGAATACAGAATTCGATAATGTTAAAGGGATTTGTACAGGACGAGGGAGTATTTCAATTAGAAGTTTTCCTAATGAAAATAACAAACAACGCCTTGCATTGATATTGAAAAACTCAGGTTATGAGGTTAGCGATGCTGCAAAATCAGTTAAGCATAAAGAAAGCTTTTCACAATTGTATATGTCAACAAAAAGCAATATTCGAGAAGAATCTGCTGGTGAAAGGAAAGTTTCTAAGGAAAATATTCAAACTGGGAATACACCAAGATATATGCAGACAACGACAAGTTTTGCTAAAAAAGCTAATTATGCATATAAATAAAATATTAAAAATCATCAGTTGATATTTTTTTTTTACAATCTTAAAGGTAAATTTATGGCAAAAATAGCAAGGATGTTTAAAAAAATATATCAAATACTTTTAAGTCTTATTCTATTCATCTAATCTACGATGCCTTCCATTTCTTCTTCTTCATCTTCTCCTTTGTGATATCCTGATCTTTCTATAGGATAAACAGCTTTTTCTAAGCGTTTTTTATGTTCATCTTTAGTCAAAAGTTCTTGGTTTAAGTTTTTCAGTCTATAAACATCAACAACTCCTTGTGAATTTCCAGTTACCAAGACTGGGAATTCTTGACAAAAACGTACCATCGTCCCTGGTGAGCTTCTATTTTCAGGTTTTTTAGTAATAATCGGCCCAATATTACTTACTGACAAATCCCAAAGTTCAACTCTTCCATCATCACAAACATTACTGAAAATTGTTGATGAATGTGGTGACCATTCAATATCATTTACCGCATCATTAAGATCTTGAGATCTACATGCAAATAATGGTGACTCATCTCTACGCCAATCCCATACTTGAACAGTCCAATCAGCAGAACATGTCAACATAATATTTGACCAAAAAGGACTACAACGAACTTTATATACTGGTCCTGAATGACCCCAATAAGTATCTAATTCATCGTTATAACTAAGAGAACATTTATGAATTGTCCCTTCTTCTGTTGAAGCTAAATAAAGCATGTATTGATCTTTTGGGAAATCTAATGAAAAACCTACTGAGTTCCTGAATACCGCAGCTTCTTTGTCATCTTTTTGATTAGGATTTGTTGGTTTTTTCAGGTTTAGTAAGTCTCGGCATTCAAGACCTTTTTTGATACTCCATTCAACTATTCTTCCATCTGATGATATTGATATGAGGTTTTCTCCATTTTCACTACCTTGATCATGCCATTTTACTTCCCAGACTGTGTCGATGTGCTTTTCTATCATTTGACTAGACTCTGCTGCGGGTTTGTCACCTTTTTTCCTTAGATCATATATTGATACTACACCATCACAGGAACCTGTTGCAATAAGCCAAGGGTTTTTTTTAGAAAAGTGACAAGATACTATACCGGATGGGGCACGGATTATCCTTTCAGGAAATTTTGGGCTTTTAAGGGTCCAAAAAAGTAGTAAACCAGGTTTATCAAGATATGGTTTCCCTGATTGAGCTTTTTCTGCAAGGAAGTTGTATTCTCCATATGAAACTGCTAGTAAATCAGGATTAGGTCCATTCCAATCAGCACAACTCACAAGCCTATCAGTAACTTCGCTACATGTATACTTAAAAAGGTCAATCATATGTGGCGAGTCCTTATCAATATCATCTTTAACCTCTTCTTTTTTCTCGCTTTCCTTTTTGACCTGAAGCATAGCAAACCTCGACAAAGCACCTTTTTCTTGCTGTTTTTCCTCCTCAACAACTTTCTGAAATTCTACCGTAGGATAGTTTCTATACAAAATCTGTTGTTCCAAATATCGATTTTGCGTTAAAATCCTCTCAACAATATTAAACTTAGTCAACAGACTATCAGGTAAAATAATATTTTCCGGAGCTTTAAATGGAGTAACTTCAGGTTCCTGTTTCCCTGACCCTTGTGAATGTTTTGATTGGGTAATTGAAGAATTTGAATGTACACTATGATTTGATTTATCTATACGTTTTGATGATCTAACCTTAGAATTTGTCGTTTCTTTTTCTTTATTAGTAACTTGGCTTTGTGATACACTTACACTATGATAAGTATCAGTTAAACTTTTTTCAGGATCTAATAAAGTCCCTTTATTTTTTAGTTGATCTGTTAAATTAGCTTTGACTTCTTGTTCAAACATATTGGCTACTAGTTCATGATTAGGTTTTGGGTTTTCTAAAAATGCATCGTGGAGCATCCAGTTCGTCACATCGCATTCAAATTCATGTTTTTTTATAGTTTCTGTGACGACGTCTTTGTTTTTTTGCATGAGGTTTAAGGTTTGGGATGGTCTTGATTTGAAGTTGTCGCTACCGATTTTTTCATTTAGAAGGTTTTTATAAGATGCGTTTATTTTATCGAATTCTTCTTTGTTTTCAGCTTTAGCGCTTATGGCTATTGATGGAATCCAGAATACTGTGAAAGTTTCAGTTTCTTTAAGGTCGATATCGATATATTTATCTAGATCTTCATCACGGATACCTTTATCTTCAACTTTAGGCACATCAGTTATACGTTCTTTCCCTGTATCATCTGATACTTCAGAATAAACTTCACTTTGATCTGAACTTTTTAAGACTGAACTCATTACTAAATCAGATCTTTCACCTCGTGAAAATGAACCTGTTGGAGCTTCGTCTTTTTTATCTGAAGTGTTTGATGCAACTTTTACTGAACTTTTATCGGACTCTTCTTTTTTTTCCTGCTTAACTTCTTCAGGAGTGAAAATAAGAGGGTCTGGAGTAACGTCTTGTTCTTTTCCGTTTTCTATGATTATTTCTCTTCCATCAGTTTGATTTGTCCCTGTAGTGCTAAATTTACCCTTTGTTTTTTTTGTTGTGCCTGTACCTTGCTTGCCTGTTGCTGCATTTTTCATTGTCCCAGTGGCAACTGGCAGTTTTTTTGAACTTGCTATCGGCACTTTAGCCCCACTTGGAGCTTTTAATGTAGACTGCATTTTATTATAAGCGGTATTCCAACAATTCATACCTTTTTACGTTTAAACTCTTATTCTCCCGCAATCAAAAACCTAGTCACTATTACAAAGATAAAACTTAAATCATATAACTAATTTAATCTAATTATTTCCTAAATTAATAGAGGTCAAAAAAAAAGCTCCAGCATGAATAAATGACTTGAGTATTAGGACTGGAATGCATATTCATTTGAAAAAGATAAGTACCAGCGAATAAAGGCCATTTCATTGTGTACGTAAAAGTAGCATTTTGCGATGCTGGATAATATTGGTCAACATTTTGATATTCATTATACCACATTTGATTTTGGTTTTGAATTGAATATCCTATTGTCCCAATTTGCATTGATGCTTGAGAAACACCTGTAAAATTGAGAGCTGAGGTTTGTCCTGCAGTTGGTGGCCAAGGATTAACATTGAAAGAACTAATTACAAATGCATTACTATTGGTACAAGGAACACCAATTGTTGCTTTTGATTCCGAATCTAGGATAGAACTTGAATATACAAGTACTAAAAGAGCAGAGAGTTTTACGAGATAGTTCATAATTATAACCAATAATTAATATTAAATTGTATTATAACTGGAGAATTTATTGTTCATATTTTAGATAATACTAAAAATTTCTGTTTTGCAAAATTGAATCTGATATTAATAACTTTAAGTATATGATTTATAACTCTAGGAAAACATTTACATTGAAATTTTATTATATGATTAAAAACTTATCGACTTATAATAATAAACTCAATCTTCTTGGCAAATCCTATAAACTAATAAATCTACTTATTTTCTAAAGAATTATAAGACGAAAGTAAAAGCCCAGCATGCATGAACATATTGAGGATTAATTTGATCACGAATTTGCATTTGGAAAAGATATCCACCAGAAAACATAGGCCATTGCATGATGTTGTTAAAAGTTGCAGATTCGTTTTGGGTATAATTTTGGTCAATAGCTTGATATTCATTATACCAGGCTTGAGTTTGATCTTCAATTGAATAAGTTATTATCCCAATAGTTATTGGTTCTTGAGCAATACCCATATAAGTAATAAGTGAAGATTGTCCCAAAGCTGGCCAATCACTGACATCGAAGGAAGAAATTATAAATTTGTTGTCACTGCTACAAGCACTCCCAACTTGTTGTTTTAAGTTTGTATCAAATATAGAATTCGAATGGGTAAGAGCAAATAATAAGAATGTTATAAGAACGTTGTTCATAATTTTTCACCGATATTAGTATTATATGGTAATTCATTTTTTGGCATCAACAAATTTGATAGCATAAAAATTTGAAATCAAGTTTGGATACTAGGATAATATGGATGAAAATTTATGATTGAGATGATAAAATATAGGCATAGCTAATTGCGGTTTGTTAGGGTATTTGATAGTTTTTTTATTCTAAAGCTCTATTTAAAAAAATTATGATAGATAACTAATGACTAAGGTATTACAAAAATCTTAGTTTATTGCTCTTTTTTTCAACATCTTTTGAGCTTATCCAATCTTTATACCAAACTATGATTTAGACTTCATTTTATATATACAGATAAATATTCCATATAAAATTCCTAGTTTCCTAAATTATCTAACATCTAAAACCCTACATCATAAACAAAAAATTCCCTTTATAACAATTTAGTTTATCATAATAAAAAATTATCTACTTAATCTAAAAACTAATAAAGAATAAAAGAAAAAGTCCAGCACGCATGAATATTTTCGGGATGAGTTTGCCCATGAATTCTCATTTGAAAATTGTATTCACCAGAAAAAAAAGGCCATTGAATAATGTTAGTAAAAGAAGTTGACTCATCTTGAAGGTAGGTTTGGTTAACAGTTTGAAGAGTAGTATACCAGGCCTGATTTTCATTTTCAATTGAATATTCTATTATCCCAATAGTTATTTTCCCTTCAGAAACGCCTGGGAAATAAATAGTCGAGAATTTTCCTGCAGTTGGTGGCCAGGGATTGACATTAAATGATTCAATAAAAAATAGGCCGTCACTGGTGCAAATGCCGCCAATTTCCTGATTTATCATTGATTCTACGATAGATTTTGAATGCACAAAGATATATAGAAAGAATATTCGTAGAAAATAGTTCATAATTTTTCGCCGAAATTATTATTAGAATATGGATTAATTCACCATTTATTTTTGGGATGGGATAGATTTAGTAGATCAAAGAACTTAGGTTATTATGTTTAATTTTAATTCGGTATGAAAATTGATATGAGATGGTTAAAACTTAACTGATTTTTTTTTATATAATTACTTAATAATAATTATATGTATTTTATAGTATTTAAGATTTATTTTTTATAGTTTATAGATGGAATATGATGTTGATGATTGGTTTGTAAGTTTATGATTTTGGATTAGAGAATATTTTTGGATTTTTATACTCAGAAGTTTTATTGCAAAATATTTTTATAAAGGCGACATGTACTGAAATATCAATTTTATAATTTATTGCATGATTTTAGAACTTCAAGTGAAGGGAATATAAGAAAACATTTGAGTATATATTAGAAATATTTCACTTTTTTTACTATATATTTAATTAATATTTCAAAAGTTGTTGAAGATCAGCTGCATAAAACATTCAACAAGGTCTTGAATTTCTATTATTATAATATACTTTTATTATGTATTCAGGAAATAACTTGGTCTTATTAAACCAAGTAGATCTTTGTAAACTATCTTTAAAACCTGTGACAAGCCAAGATTTTTTCTGTTTGAGAACAGATATAAAAGCTTAAAAGAAATTGGAGAGTTTTTAAAGTCAATCCGAATTCATTTTAGAAAACAAAAAGTCCTCAGAAACATTAGGAATTTATAGGATTTTTTAAGTATATAATATTATATATTTTAACAAAATAGCTAGAAAATTGCTATAGGCTAAGGAACTTTTAGATTTGCAAATACAGTTTTATTTGAGAGCATTGATGAAGATATAGTATATGCTTTATTAAACCTTCAAAATATAAAATTTAATACAAAAAAATGTTTTAAGTTTAAATACATAAGTATATATCATGGATTAGAGTGTAATAAGGTAAAAGTTATTTATAAATGGATAATTTAGATTGGATAAGGACTAGAGATAGATGTTTAGAGATTTTACAAAATGATTCAGAACTGATAGCTTTGGCGATTTATAAGAACCAGACTGTAGAGCTTACTAGGGTGCAGCTTTTAGAAGTAATGAAATCCCCGAAAATTATTGATTTACAGTCAGAGTGAACTATTTTTTATTATAAACATCATAAAATCTTCAAGTGTTTATATATTTGTTTCTTAAACTTTATCCATAAACCCCAATTAACATTTTTATAAAATCATCTTATCTTGCTATAAAAAACAACTATTTCAACATCATTACCCAATTATATAACCCAAATTATAATTTCAAAACATAATCCAGTATCAAATCCTAAATATTCGATTTTAAGATAATTTTCTAATCAAACTCAATCAAATCCTTAGACTCAATGTGACAAAAAAAGGAAACTCATATAAAAATCCTGCCAAAATTCTAAAATCTCCACCAAAACAATAATAAAAACAAATATCCTCAATAGTAATCAACCCTAACTAATATCTTAAACGAAAAATTCTAATAAAATATACTATCCTAAAACTCTGAATCCCAATCATTATTCCTCATCGACTTTCTCATAACATAATTTCCTTCTTCACTTGTCAAAACCTCATATATTTTCTTCTCTCCCTTAAAAGCTTTTTCTATCTCCCATTCCAAATTAGATGTCATTGTTCTATACGGTGAAGGTTTATTTTTCTCAAACAATCCTTCCCAATCATACCCTTTAAACCATTTATGACTTTTCACATGTTCCCAGCCTCCTCCACATCTAATCGCAGGGTTTTTACTAAGCATTTTCTCAATAAAATTTTTCGTATCTTCCATCAACGTCACATATTCGGGGTATAAAATTTTTCCTTCAAGAATTTTTTGGAATATAACATAAGTATCCATAGAATCCTCAGCAAAAGGTACCTCCCCACATAAAAACTCATATAATATAATCCCTAAACTCCAATAATCAGCACTTATACTATATCCTTTACCCATAATAACTTCAGGAGCCATATAATGAGGTGTACCAACTAAAGTATAAGTTCGGCCATTAACAATTTTGGCTGTGCCAAAATCAATAAGTTTTGGATACCCATCTTCATCTATCATAATATTTTCTGGCTTTAAATCTCTATATACAATATCAAGTTCATGTAAATGCTGAAGAATTATTAAAAGGACTGCTATATAAAATTGAGCATCTTCATCAGTTAAAAGACCTAAATTACGAATAACATCAAATAAATCTTCACCTTTGACGTATTCTAATAAAAAATAAATGCGTTTTTCATCTTTGAAGGTTTTTATGAGTTTTAATATAAAATTGTGGTCGAGTTGGAGGAGGATTTTTCTTTCTAGTGATAGACTGTCTTGGATTTTCTCATTTTCAATACTGGTTCTGTTGATGACTTTAAGGGCGTATAATTGTTTAGAATTTATGCTTGAAGTTAAATATACTGTCCCTATCATCCCAATTCCTAATATTTTTACTAGTATAAGGTCATCTAATGATACTGTTGTATCTTGTAAAGCTATTCTTTTTTGCATCATGTTTTGCATATGCTCATCGATTATCCTTAAAAAGTCAGATTTTTTTAACACCCAAACCAAGACAGTTTTATGAGCTTTGATTGTTGCGCTACGAAGTTCATTAAAAAGTAGCGAACGTTCACCAAAATAATTGAATTTGTTTATACTTCTTATAAGATTATTGTCTATTATCACATCAACTTTACCATGTTTGATTATATAAAATGCTTCACCTAAAGAACCTTGGGTAAATATTGTTTTACCTTGCTCGTATTGTTCAATTTGGAGGTTGTTGATGAGGATTTTTAGTTTTTCATCACTAAGGCTCCGGAAAAGAGTAATTTTTTTAAATGTATTTAAAAGCTCATTGTTACAGGTTGCTTTATCGAAATTACTCCCTATGATTGAATTGAAGTCTTTTGAAGAAATAGTTGCAAGGTCTACATACCCTACAGCTAAAATATCCTCATACTCCTCTTGAATCCCTTTAACAACCTCTTTTTCTCCTAAAATACTCATAACCTCCCAAGTATTTCCTAGATTATCTTCTAATTTCCCATTGACAACCACATACAAATTCTCATCTTTTTTTGTCCCTTTCTTTATAGCAACAGTATTTTTATTCCAACTAGAAATTCTTACTTTGTCAATAATCTCATATATTTGCCTTTCATTTAAATTCTTCATTATCTTGCTTTTCTCAAAAGCTATCCTCAATGTATTTTTATATATAACCTGACTTAATTGATCACCTAAAGCTTTAGTTAAATCATCACGACTTATTACTAAGCATTTTACAAAACAAGTTGCTGTTACTGTTGCAGTCCTTGGTGTACCATAAAGTAAAGCTTGTTCACCAAAAAACTCTCCAATACCCATAGTCCTAAGCATATGCCCTTGTTTAGAACATACAACTTGTCCTTCTTTTATAATATAAAACAAATCTCCAGGTTCATCTTCATTAACTATATTTTGTCCATTTTCATATTTTGCATTAGTAATTGAATTTAAAATTAACTCATGTTGAGTTTTTGTTAATACGCTAAACACTGGGACAGCTTCAATAAAACACTTGTTTTGTGAGTATTCAGCTGAATTTATAGCTTGAATCATTGTCCTGAAAATTCTACGTTCCATAGACCATAATGATGAGAATTCCATTGTTCGGATACTTGAAGTATGAAAGTTATCATTAACAAGACTTATTTCTCCAATGAGATTTTTATTTTTAATAATGTTAACCCTTTTGTTGTTTTCTAAAACTTCAGCTTTACCTGAAACAAGGATAAAAAAAAAACTACTTGTTTGGCCTTGGACCATGAGATATTGGTTTTCAGAGACTTCTAAGAATTTCATGTTTTGGATGATTGAGTCTTGGTTTTCTGTTGCCAGGCTAGAAAAAAGAATACTTTTCATTAATGATTCTTTGATTATAAGGATGTCGGTAGAAGATTTTACCTTGTCGATAAAAGTGAAATTCGCTATTGCTAATGCTTGAGGTATGTCTATTGTATCTTCAGCTGAGATTGGCTTGGGTTTTGTAGACTTACGACCCCTGCCAACTGGATATGATTTTTTCATTGACTCATAGGATTTTATATGAGAAAGCCTAGGCTTACTGATCTTAGAGCATTTGTCTAAGAAGTCTTCTTTCTTCATAAAACAGTTTCCCATGAATTATTTTTAATTGGTATATATTTGACTATGTAAATCTTATCGAATTTACTAAATTGTACAGACTCGTAATATTTTATACACTAGAAAATTTAAAAATCTTATCCCATAACTCAGACCTAATCATAAAAAACTACCAAAAGCAACCTTAAACCCTCACTTAAATATTTTTTCCTAATAAAATACATACACAACCCCTAAAAAACATTGCATTTACTTTTACTTTTATCCTCACCTATCGGCACCGTGACATTAATCGCCTCTTGTTCCACCACAATAAAATTACTCTCATTAGCAACTTGTCTGCTTTCATCAATAACATTATTCTTCCTCAAATCATCAATAATCTTACTCCTAAGTTGTTTATGTGTGCTATAATTCTGTATAGTCCAATCATAAATAAAATCATAATTAAATCCTTCTTTAGCCAAAGCATCTTTAAAAAGTGTCTTCAAATAAACATAATCAGGTTTTTCTTCAAATTTCAAGCTTCGGCAATAAGAAAAAAACATCATCATTTCTTGAGGTAAATCCTGATAAGTATGGTCCATAATAGCATTTTTCTTTTTATCTAATATTTTCGCATATTTTTCTTGTTTAGTCTGAGCTGATACTCCTTGCCAAGGTAATCCTCCTAATAATAAGTACCCTAAAACATAGAAAACAGATTCAATATCATCACGACGACTCTGTTCAAAGCCCATATGTGTATTTATTGATGCATAACGAGCTGTACCTGTTAAACTTTTGCCTTCTTTGAATGGTATATGAGCAAAGCTTCGAGAATCACGATATTTTTTAGCTAAGCCAAAGTCAATCATATAGATTTGCTTGCTTTTTTCACCTAGGCCAATAAGGAAATTATCAGGTTTAACGTCCCGGTGGATGAAATTTTTCCCATGCATGTATTCGAGACGGTCAAGAAGCTGTTCGCCTATCATCAAAACGGTTTTTAAGGAGAATTTACGATTGCAGTATAGAAAAAGATCCTCTAAGGATGGACCTAAGAGCTCCATTATAAGGACGTTAAAGCCTCCTTCATTGCCAAACCAGAACATTGATGGAATACCTTCGTTGTCTTGGAAAAGCTTTAAGAGTTTAGATTCGTAGTTTAATTGAGGATGTCGGCAGGAGATACTTTCAAGTTTTATTGCAACTTCTTCGTGAGTTTGGATGTTGATACCAAGGTAAAGCTCACCAAAGGACCCTGAACCGATTTTCTTACCTAAGCGGTATTTGCTCCCAACACGGATTTCAAGCATTTTTTATTGTTGAGATTTTAATCGTGATTTAGAGTTTAAATTAATGAGGATTATAAGAAATTGTTTTTCTCTTTTTAAGGAACTTTTTCTGGTTTTTTTCCCCTAAAGGAAGAAAGTTAGTGTGATAGTTTTTAAATGCAATAAAAAAAGCAAGTTATCGTCAAAGTTTTTATATTTTTTTCAAACACATATTTTTACCTTCATCTCAAACCCAAAATCTAAACTTTATATCCAACTTGAAGTAAATATTATAATAAAATTAGCCTTAAAAAATACATTAAATATAAATGTCAAGCTATGAAGATGAGTCTTATAAGAAACCAGTTAATGAGTTTAGCAAATCTTTAGTCTTAACTGATGTAAGTCTTTCACGTTTAGAATCTAAGTTATGCTTACAAAAAGGTAGTACAACTTTAAGCCTTAGTGACTGTTTTATTGGAGATGAGGGTTGTCAAGTATTATCAAAATATCTTAAAGAAAACCCTATAGTCCATAATCTAGAGCTTAGAGGTAATGCTATAACTTGCTCAGGTTTAGACATGTTATCATTATCCTTAGGATCAAAATCTTCATTAAAATCTTTATCTTTAGAATGGAACAATATCAGCGACAATCTTGGAGTTTTTGCTGAAGCCTTATACAGAAACAATTCTCTACAGTTCCTTGACCTAAGAAACAATCGTATTGGATCTGAAGGAGCGGGTTTTATATCTAAAATCCTTGAAAACAATACTTCTATACAGAAAATAGACCTTAGATGGAATGATCTTGGGATAATCGGAGGAAGGAAAATCCTATCATCCTTACAAAAGCCTCATTTCATAAAAAACCTCGAACTTTCTGGGAATAAAATCCCTGAAGAAATCCTCATATCCATAAACCAGTTGCTTAAAAACATAGAAACCTCATCAATTGACCCTGAAAAATATCAAAGAGATGATAGATCATCATATAGATCTAATAGTCCAGCTAGAAGTGAAAGAGTAGTTCCAGAAACAAAATATACTGATGAACTATTTTCTAAATACGAAGCACAAATGATTTTTAATGCTAGAAATGAAGCTAGGCTTAAAGAATTAGAAATTTTATATGAACAAGAATCAAGAAGGGTTATTGATTTACGATATGAACTTGGGAAAGATTTAGAAACTGAAAAAGCTCGAAGGGTTAATAGTGATGATAATTTTTTAAGGTTTAAAGAAGAAGCTTTGAAAAGAGAAGTTGAAAATGCTAGGAATATACAAGAATTAGACAGTAGGCTTAGTAAAGCTCTGAGTGATAAAAATATGCTTATATTAGAATTAGAAAGTTCACAGGGTCAATTTGAGAATTTTGAGAAACAGGCTCAAGGGAGGATTATGGAGATGGAAGAGAAAATTTCTCAACAGGAACGACAATATAGATTACTTGAGGAAGCTAATAGAAATAATATAGACTTACTGAAAAAACAGTTTGAACAAGAAAAATATGAACTTTTGAAAGAGTTTCAGAGTAAAACTAATGTTGCAGAAGACAATATCAAACTGTTGAAGAATATAAAATCTGAACAGGAAAATGAAATCAAAGGGCTTAAAAGTCAAATCATTTCAATCAAAGCTATAAATGAAGAAGCTACAAGAAACCTCGAGTACTCCCTTCGTCAGGAATCCAGTCAAAAATACGAAGAAATGGCAGAAAATTACGAACAAAGGCTTAAACAACTTGAAGATATTCGAGACCAAATAAACAAAAAATTCCAAGATTTACAAAAAGAATTTATTTGTACAGAAAAAAAATACTCAAACCAAGTCTGTGACTTAGAATCAAACATAACAACTTTATGTGATGAGAAAAATGATATAAATCGTCAATTGCAAAGAGCATTAAATACTATAGAAAATCTTCGTTCAGAGTTAAATTTTTCTCGATGTGATAATGAAAAACTTACTAATGAAAATGATGATTTAAACAGAAATATTAAAGAATGTAAACAAAATTTGATGCAACAAATAGAAGATATGATTTTACAACATACACAAGAAAGGCAGTTGATTGAAAGTAAAAATAATGAACTTGCTTGCTTGGCTCATGAACTTGATGTTGATTTGAATAGGGTTAAAAGAGATAGGGATAGGATTATTAAGGAGCATGAGTTCCTTAGTGATAATTTGAAGCTTAAAGTTTCAGCTTTGATTCAAGATTCAGTTATTAGTCATATGAAAAAAATTGAGTCTGATAGTTAATTTATTTTTGAATTATTGTTAATTTGGATTTTGGATATAAAAATTATAGTTTTAGGCTTAGGTTAAGATAGATGATTATATTAGGATTATTAGATAGAATTTTATTTGTGTATATTTTTTTTTCAATAAGGTTTTTAATAAAAATATTTCTAGATATCCTTTGTATAATATTTGATAAAAACTCAAAACTATTATTCTTATATAAAATACATCTATATTCAAAACTCATTATACAAAAACAAACATAAATAGTAAATTATTACATAGAATAAAAATACATTTTAGTGAATATAATAAAAATTAAGATTTGGAATACAGCATTATAGTTTAAAAGTAGATTCTTATTGCTGCTTATAAAGATCAGTAAGGATTAGTCTAATTTTAAATCAGCAAGAAGAATCTGCAAGGACTTTTTAATGTGACTGAGTTTTTTTATATGTATTCTATGTCGTTCTCCCCTTGTAATTTTTTCGATTTTATCAAAGAAAATCTGTTTCTGGCAGATAAGGCTTTGCTGAAGGGCCAGATTATATTCTAAATCATCATTTTGAGAAAAGTTCCAGTTTATGTCTTCAAATTTCAAACATACCTTGCAAGTATTTATAATACCTGTAGAGCTAATCGATGCTGTTTCAAGACCACCAATTTCTCTTAATACTGGTCCCAATTCTGGTTTTTCTAAGATAAAAAACTCATATCTGTTCATATCTAAATGCAACCTGCTACAAAGGTATTGTTTTAGTTCTCTCACTGTTATTTCAGCAGATATATACACTGTTTCATCAGGCTCTTTGTTTAGTCTATCTTTAATAACCCATACATCCAAAGCCAGACTTGGGAATTCTTCATTATTTTCATTCATGTAAACTATAAAAACTTTAAAAAGTGAAAAAATATATGATGATGTTTTTATATAAAAATACATTTTTCAGATTTGATTAGAGGGTTATAGATTATAAATAAGGGATATATTGAAGAAAATATAGAGAATTGTAGTGGGTATATAAGAAAAGTTAAAGAATTATTGTATGCTTTTATTAATGGGATATATATTAACTAATGAATTATTGTATTTAATAGTAAAAGATATATTAAATGAGAAGGATTTTATAGTTATTTTTATGAAAGAGTAAAGGTTTTCATAATACAAATCAATAGAGTTATTAGTTATTTTATTTTATTCTAATTGATAAGCATTTAGCATCATTTTATAAACTAATTTAAATATTGAATTACCCAGACTTTTTCTAAAATATAAAAATTATTTTTTTGTTAGGGTTACTCTTAAGACATCTAAAGTTAAAGCAAAAGGACACATCATTCTTTCAATATACTATTAAGATCTAAACTAAATCTTTAAGCTAATTTTGAATATGCTTCTAATTTATAAGCAAGTCCAGCAGGTCCTCCAGTATTTGTAGCATCAAGTTTAAGTTGATTTAGTCCTTTTACTGCAGAGGAAGTCATATCACACAGTGTTTTTTTGTTATATGGCACATAACAAGAGCTTCCACCATTGACTGTAGCTGTAACATAATCA